>CM051371.1:9839201-9964201 GCA_028015245.1 Cardamine occulta
CCTCATCCTCATCTTCATCATCATCATCATCATCATCATCATTCTCATCAACATCTTCAACTTTAACTTCCTCATTACAACAACTCTTATCAACTTTACCTCTACTACTACTACTCTCTTCAGTTACTTTCAGATTATGATTCTGAAACCTCACAGGCTCAGATTCATTAACTTCATCATCTTCTTCCAAATCTGGAATCCCTTCTTCCTCTCGAACACGTCTCAATCCTCTAATCTCATCATCAATACCACTCTTATTATCAACACTTCCTCTATCATAACTATAACCATAATAATCCAAAGACGAAAACGGATTCCAGAAAAAATCCCACTGTGAATTCTGTGGTGAAGGAGGAGGAATGTTATGACTACTTAATCTTTGCTCAGGAGAGCTCAATGGATTCCAAAACGAAGAAGAAGTCGAAGCAGAAGTATTCATATTCATATTCATATTCATTCCAAAGAAACCATCTTCTTCACCATATTGATGATTACTAAGGTGGAAACGTCTCAACTCTAAACGTTTCAGGAGATCTCTGTTCGACTCGAACCGGTCTGGTTCGATTAGCCATTAAGTAATTAGCTTTAACATAGGATCTTGGCTTAGCCTGAATCATTTTAGCAGGATGAGGAGGCATTGAAGAAGGTGAAATCGTAATGAACTCATCGCTGCTACGACGACGGCTTGCTCTTATCTTAACCGGAGTCAAGAATGAATCTTGATGATTCTGAGGAGGAGGAAGAAACTCATTGTCTCCTTGGATAAAGTCATGAAGAGCATCAGAGACTTTTCTAAGAGATTGAATATAAGAAATGTGACTAGAAGCAAACTTAGTTCTATGTTCAATAGCTTGTTTGATGAAACGTTTCCTATCTTTACAGATCTGAACTGCTTCTTCATCGTCTAACTTCAAATGAGAACATCCCATTTCTCTTCTTCTTGTTGAAAAGCTTCGAGATTTATATAAATTAGATAATGAAACAACTTAGAACAAAGAAAAAAGATATTTTTTTTACTTGTTGATGTTGTGAAAGAAGATTCTTTGCTTAATTTACAAGACAAAAGCTTTCAAATCCTTAAACCCTCTTCAAGAATTAAAATTAAATAAATAAAAAATAAATAAAAATTTATGTCTTGGATTCCAATCGAAATTCTAATTGACGTGAAAGAATGCACCTTTTACATAACTGATAACTGTCGCAAACATTATCGTCAAAAACTGATTTTAAATCTAGAAAGATCATAATACGATCATGATTGCCGTATGGCTTATTTTTCATTTCTACAATTTCACGATAAATTTCGATTTTCCATATGTCATAAAATGCACGTACTATAATTTATGGCATATACTTAATTAAAAAAAATGCTTTAATCTTCTTCTTCTTTTTTACATCATTTAGTGCTTTAATCTGTGTGCGCCTTTTAATATATCCGATTACCCAAGCATATAGTATTATGCGAACATGTAAAAATTTATAAGAAAATCTAACAAATATAGGTGGATATTATAAGATAAGCTACGAAAGTAGATGACAATTGGTGCGTTTCGTTAAAAGATTATGTAGTTAATTAGAAATGTAGAATAATAAACTAAGAAAAATGTACCAAAAATTAAGAAAGCAATGAGATGAGGATTCACACATGGATTCCATTTTGTGACGTTCCACTTTTGGGGGTTTCCACTAATATTTTAGTAACTTTGATTTCGTGCCTTTCACTCACAACTCACAAGATTAAATCCCCTTTTCATCAACTTTTTCGTTCAATTTGAAAGACAAAATATTTACTACTAAGAATTATAATAATACGAAATAATTCTGATTCTTAGATATGCTATATAAATAGCTAGAGTGTCTTCGTGAGTCGTGACGTACCGGACCAGTTTTATCCTCACCCTACTTTCAAATTTGTATAATGTTTTATAATCGATCAATCGATCAGTACTTTTCTTTAATTTGTAACCATTTTATATAAAGTATTAATAAAAAAATTAGTACCATATTTTAACTCCCCAAAAAAACTTTAGAATATGTTATGAGGTGAGGTCGGTTATGCTTATGGTGTAAAATATGTTTGAACATAGTAAAATATTTAGCCAGCCAATAATAGATAAAAAAATTTTTATATAAAGTTTATTTGCATAATATTTTAGTCCGAGAATTGATGTTAAGAGTTGAAACTAATAAAAAAACCATTACTAAAAGCTTAATTTATTATTCATCTGTTACCATATTATAACATAAACTCCCCAACAAATTAAAACTTTAGAATATGTAGTTGTTTTGATTAATCGATCATCGCCCTTGATGATACTAATTAATTTCTAGTTTTCCAAGACAAAGTCATACTGTGCACAACAAATTATTTTGTGATTAAGAATGTTTATACTTATGAGTTGTGACTTAGCTAGCTTCAAATCTCAAATATATATATATATATAGAATATTGTCGATTCGAGTTCTAAGACGTTGTAAAATGAATCATCAAATCCTCTTTTTTTTTTTTCAAGCGTTGGACTTAGTCCATACTCCAGTATGGAAAATATATCGTTATGATAATATATATATATAGGAACTGAATATTAAACATAGGAATTGGCCTGGAAATTAGGAAGGAGTATAGGAACCGAAAACAAATAACTAAGAAAAATAGCCTACGAAAATGGTAGGAAAAAAAAAATTAAAATACCACAAAACAATAACAAATTTTTAGTTCCACATATACCACAGTTTTTGAAAAACTTCCAAAACCACCATTTAAGTAAAGTCTGAATCGTAAACCATTTAACTTTAACAAAAAAAAATCTTAAATCATTTAGTACCCCTTTCTTAAAACTTTTAAGAGCCCATTCATACGCCTAACATTTGTGGTACTTTTAAAAAACGAATAGGTTTGGAATTTTTTAAATTACCCCAAAAAAAAAAATTATAGAATTCATTATATATATAAATATATTGGTCAACAAATTGTAAATATTTATATAGATAAAAATGTTAAAGCAAAATAACCAATCATCTTCCATTTAACATTCTTACTTATCTGCCTATATAAGCAACTGCAATTTCTAGACCTCTTCTCCTTATATCTTTCGTCCTTCAAGTTCTAAGAACACTTCTCTCACTCTGGTTTCTTGGCCTTTCTGTGTTAATACGTAATCGGATCGAACCGAACCAAACCGTTTTAGCCTCTTCTCTTTGGTACTAGCTCTTCTCTCCTCTACGCTATTTTCTCTTAATTCACATAGATTTCAAGACAAAGGAATCTAAAACAAAACGCTCGTCCTCTCTTTCTTGTTTCTCATCAATAGTCTCTTTGTTTTTCACACGCCAAATTAATCCATTCATAATCACTTTTATTATTATTATTATATATATGCATTTACAAACCAAAAAGACAAGCAAAAATCTGAAAGGTAAAACATTTTCAATATATGAGAAAACAGAACACGTTCTTTCATCTCCTGAATAAAGTTTTTTTAGCCATAAACCCATAAAAAATCTATTTCATTTTGATTTTTTACATATATAATTTGATTTGGTCTTTCTAATTCGTTTTTCTTAGATCATAAATCATAAAGAAGTAGACAGAAATGACGTCACAGATGAAAGAAGAAGAGAAGAAGATGAAGAAGAAGTTTCAAAAGAGTTACTTCGATGTTTTGGGAATCTGTTGTACTTCGGAGGTTCCTCTCATCGAGAATATTCTCAAGTCACTCGACGGCGTTAGGGAATATTCCGTCATCGTTCCGTCCAGAACCGTGATCGTCGTCCACGATAGTCTCATCATCTCACCTTCCCAAATTGGTAAAGCATTAAATTACTCTCTTTAAACTCTCTTTATACTATTATTATGTATTATTATACACACACAAAAATATTAATCACTTTAATTTTACATGGAAAAAATTAGTTCATTTCCATTTCGTTTATTTAATTTTAGTTAACTTAATGGTTTTCGCGTTGTGGTTTGATTTTGATACGCAAACGACACTTTTTGGTCAGTAATAATTGCTAAAATGTGATCCAACCAAGTCATTTATGCCTTTCCACAATATTTCTTCAATTGCTTTATTTCGATATTTATGTTCGTTTAAGTGGGTAATAATAATGTGCTAGTGTTTTAACCTAGGAGAAGCCTAGGTTGAAGATAAATGTATTACTTTTTTTTATTTCACATCAACAACAAAAATAAATAAACCGTTACTAATTTTTTTAATTATTCCATGAAATACATCAGTTGTTGTTATACTAAATATTTTAGTTAATTCCATGACATACGTTCAGTTAGCTTAGAAAAGAAATTGACTCGGCTACTATCTTGATCGTTCGTGTAGACTATTTCCTAACTGATATTAGAAAACTAACCAGATTTTATATGTATATAATTTTACCTAATTATAATCTAATATTTGCACATTATAATTCACTCATTCGTCCGCATATCACGTGTGTAAACAAACACTATCTCATTGACATCATAGATTTTTTTTATTTTGTTAAGTAATTGTCATCATGGATTTTTTATTTATTTTCTTAAGTAATTGACATCATAGATAGATATAAATTTCCCAGAACATACATAAAAAAAGTTGTTATAAAAAGTCTGTCGAGATATATATTAACCAAATCTTTTGATCAGGTTATTTTATTGGTAGTGGTTAGTGGATCATACTCGTTGCGTACGTAACTATATCTTATGTTTTATTTCACAGAAAACATATTCTATACAATATTCGATACTAATCATATAAATTATTTGTTTATTTTCGTCACTGAAAGTATTATTCTAAAAAAATATTTTATTTTTTAATTACATATTGGTTATTTAATTCTAAGAAAATAAACATTGTGGTGCAGCTAAGGCCTTGAACCAAGCAAGGTTAGAAGCAAACGTTAAAGTAACCGGAGAAGCCAATTTCAAGAACAAATGGCCAAACCCTTTCGCGGTGGTTTCCGGTATACTTCTCCTCCTCTCCTTCTTGAAATTCGTCTATCCGCCTCTTCGTTGGCTCGCCGTTGCAGCTGTAGCCGCCGGAATTTATCCAATTCTTGCAAAAGCCTTTGCTTCTGTTAGAAGGCTTAGGGTCGACATCAACATTCTCATTATTATTACCGGTAATACAATCTTTTCACTTTATTTTTTTAATTTTTAATAATATTAGTTTTCTTACCCAACACAACTCTATATTTATATTTACCGAATGACTTAAGATTGTGTCATATATAATAGTAATTTGTTAGTTTAATGATTATCCGATAACGATGTCTGTTTACTAGTATTGGCTAACACAAAACTTAGTAAATTACTAAATTGTGGTCAAAAGCAAAACTATTAATCAATAGATTTTTCTTAAAACTCGTGAGTCATTCTGGACCATTTAATATATAAAGATTAGTATTATATAGTTATACACTGCTTTCTTGCAAACCTAACACTCCACGAAACCTTTTAGAAAAGTTTTCCTTTATTTTTTAGTTTATTAAGAAGTTAATTCATATAGGAAATGTATTACTTAAAAGATACTGTATACTATTACTTTATGACCAATTTCACTCCATAGAACTCTAATATTAGAAAACCTAAACGTCTAGCAATTGGATGTTTTTGTTGCCTAGTAAAAAGTAAAATTGAGTTATACAATACAGAACAAATCAAACGTCAATTTGAGCTATAGGTTACAGCAAAAAAAATAGGATTCCTTATTTTTTGCTGTATGTAAAGTAAATTTGAGTTATAGATTATAGAAATATTCAAAATGCTCTTTAAATATAGGAAAAGTGAACATGTGATAAACTCGGAAAGTTGTTGTGGATGATATAATGCAAAAACAAAAGGTGTCCTCAGAAATTATGGAGAAAAAGATACGCCTTTCTCTTTTCTCTTTACAAAAATATACGTTTTCGTTCATCACTATTAGTACGATTCGAAATATAGTATTTTTTTTTGTATGAACAGGGATATTTTCAAAGTAAATTTTCTAAATCATTATTTTCCGAATTTATTAGATGATTTAGAAATTGTAAATATCACTTGTGGAAAAAAATAGATTAGAGAAAAGAGGTATTTTTCTTGATTGTGTGACTAAGACATAATTGATTTTTTTTTCTTTTTCAACTGGATGATTCATACGGAAATCTAAACTACATTTACAGTAAAGATATATAGGATGACTATCTTTAGTCCTAATTTCCTAAACCTTAATGAAGTATCCTCACCACTCTTTAGTTGCATGTTTGTTTGTTTGCAACTTTTTTTCTTTCTCTTTTTCGCATTGTTTTGTTTACATTTATGTGTGCATAAGTTTGTATGAAAAGATAAAAAAAATCAATTTTTGAAATATAAAACGTATTTAGTTTTTCAAATTTTTTTTTTCAAAGTGTAAACACAAACGTCAAACATTATGGAGAAATTAAATATATATTTGAAAATGTAGTTTAAAGAAAAATATTTTATGGACACAGAAACAGTGGAGGCAACTAGAGAAGTGTTCATTTCATTTTTCATAAATCCATCTTTTATAGTTGTCTGGTTTCTTTGGGGACATTAATATACTTTTGGTTTATTTTCTAACAATGTAAAAGCTTCGTTTGATCCATCAACTTTGAATAATTAAATATTTTTTAAAAGAAAAGTTGCAATTACGTGACAGAGAAGAAATTAGGTTATGTGGTTTTTGATTGGCTTAACTTCTACGGCTCAAAATGAACAAATAAGAATTCACTTTTAGCGAGTTATCTTTAATTGATGTTTTAGTTTATGAGACCCGGTTAACAGAAAAATCATATTAACCAAGTTCGTCAATCCAAAACTAATAACCAATTTTCTTCAAACAGTGATTGCAACACTTGCAATGCAAGATTACATGGAGGCTGCAGCAGTTGTGTTCTTATTCACCATAGCCGATTGGCTCGAGTCAAGAGCTAGCTACAAGGTTTGTTTACTAATACTCATCATCTTTCGTGTTAATCAAACAATTGTAAATTTTCATGTTTTTTTGTACGGATGATTTGAAGTTAACAATATATAAAGCTGAGGTAATGACTATGGCAAGTGAACATCTCAGGCAAGCTCGGTAATGCAGTCTTTGATGAACTTAGCTCCACAAAAGGCAATAATAGCAGAGACTGGTGAAGAAGTTGAAGTAGATGACGTTAAGGTTAACACAGTTGTAGCTGTTAAAGCTGGCGAAACCATACCAATTGATGGTATTGTGGTTGATGGAAACTGTGAAGTAGACGAAAAAACCTTAACGGGCGAAGCCTTTCCTGTGCCTAAGCAGAGAGATTCTACGGTTTGGGCTGGAACCATTAATCTAAATGGTATGTAATCCTCTTCAATAAGCTTCAAGCTTAGACCTTGTTATTTGTATCTTTCACTCTTTTGATCTTTCTCTTATGTGTTTTTTTCAGGTTACATAACTGTGAAAACAACAGCTTTAGCTAGTGATTGCGTTGTTGCGAAGATGGCTAAGCTAGTGGAAGAAGCTCAGAGCAGTAAAACTAAATCTCAAAGACTAATAGACAAATGTTCTCAGTACTATACTCCAGGTTAGCAAAAAACATAACCAGAAACTTGTTTTCTTGATGTTCTTGAATCTCGTAAATTTGAGATTTCTCTGTTTTTTTGTTTTTTTTTGTTTTGTTTCAGCAATCATTGTAGTATCAGCTGGCTTTGCGATTATCCCGGTTATATTGAAGGTTCACAATCGTAACCATTGGTTCCACTTGGCACTAGTTGTGTTAGTCAGTGCTTGTCCCTGTGGGCTTATCCTCTCTACACCAGTTGCTACTTTCTGTGCACTTACTAAAGCGGCGACTTCAGGGCTTCTCATCAAGAGTGCTGATTATCTTGACACTCTTTCAAAGATCAAGATCGCTGCTTTCGACAAAACCGGGACTATTACTAGAGGAGAGTTCATTGTCATAGATTTCAAATCACTCTCTAAAGATATAACCCTACGCAGCTTGCTTTACTGGTAAAAAACAATCTTGTGTTTCTGTTCCAAATACCACTTCTGGTGAGATAACTTATGACTGAGCATTTATTGTTATACAATTTTTCAGGGTATCAAGTGTTGAAAGAAAATCAAGTCATCCAATGGCTGCAACAATCGTGGACTACGCAAAATCCGTTTCTCTTGAGCCTAGGCCTGAAGAGGTTGAGGATTACCAGAACTTTCCAGGTGAAGGAATCTACGGAAAGATTGATGGGAACGATATATACATCGGGAACAAAAGGATCGCATCTCGAGCTGGTTGTTCAACAGGTACTTATTATGAAAAGCTTTCAACGTTTGAAGTTTTGTATATTCTTTAGTCTGATCACTAGACTGTTCCTTCTTGACAGTTCCAGAGATTGAAGTTGATACCAAAGGTGGAAAGACTGTTGGATATGTCTACGTAAGTGAAAGACTAGCTGGAGTTTTCAATCTTTCAGATGCTTGTAGATCAGGTGTCTCTCAAGCAATGGCTGAACTGAAATCTCTAGGAATCAAAACCGCAATGTTAACGGGAGATAATCAAGAAGCAGCAATGCATGCTCAAGAACAGGTGAGACTTAAAAAAAATCAAAATTTTAATCCAAGAGGTTTACTTAAAACCTTGAAATGTTTTTTGTTACAGCTAGGGAACGTTTTGGATGTTGTACATGGAGAACTTCTTCCAGAAGATAAATCAAGAATCATACAAGAGTTTAAGAAAGAAGGACCAACCGCAATGGTAGGTGACGGTGTGAATGATGCACCAGCTTTAGCTACAGCTGATATTGGTATCTCTATGGGGATTTCTGGCTCTGCGCTTGCAACGCAGACTGGTGGCATTATTCTTATGTCAAATGATATCAGAAGGATACCACAAGCGATAAAGCTAGCGAGAAGAGCTCAACGAAAAGTCGTTCAAAACGTGTTTCTTTCCATCATTTTAAAAGCTGGAATATTGGTTTTGGCGTTTGCTGGTCATCCGTTGATTTGGGCAGCGGTACTTGTTGATGTAGGGACTTGTCTCCTTGTGATTCTCAACAGTATGCTATTGCTAAGAGAGAAGAAAAAACCCGGGGTCAAGAAGTGTTACAGGGCTTCTACATCTGTGTTGAATGGTAGGAAAGTTGAAGGCGATGATGACGATGTTCTTGACTTAGAAGCAGGTTTGTTAACAAAGAGTGGGAATGGTCAATGCAACTCAGGTTGTTGTGGTGATAAGAAGAATCAAGAGAAGGTGGTGATGATGATGAGACCAAGTAGTAAAACCAGTTCTGACCATTCTCATCCTGGTTGTTGTGGTGATAAGAAGCAAGGAAATGTTAAGCTTGTGAGAGATGGCTGTTGTGGTGAGAGTTCTAAGAAACCAGAAGGAGATATGGCTTCTTCATTGAGCTCATGCAAGAAGTCTACTCATGTCAAACATGACCTGAAGATGAAAGGTAGTTCAATTTTATGTGCTAACAAAAATGAGAAAGTGAAGGAAGTAGTGGCAAAGAGCTGTTGTGAGAAACCCAAACAGCAAATGGAGAGTTCTGGTCATTGTGAGGAGAGAAAGCACACTGATGAAATTGTTCTGATGCAGACTGGTTTGGAAATAGAGTTGCAGAGAAAGGATGGTGAAATCAGCAAATCAAGCTGTTGTGACAATAAAGAGATTGTTGTTAAAGAAACAGATTTGTTGCTGATTGAAGAAGAAGGAAGCTGCAAGTCTAGTTGCTGTGACGGTCAAATTCAAACTGCTGAAGATACAATTGTGGATTGCTGCGAGAACAAGGGGACAGTGAAACAAAGCTGTCATGAGAAGACAGGTTTGAAAATGGAAGCTATTGTATGTTGTGATCCTAAGTTGGTTTGTTGTGGAAACACAGAAGAGGAACTGGGAGAGCAATCTGATCTGGAGATAAAGATTGAAGAACACTGCAAGTCTGGTTGCTGTGGTGAAGAAAAGCAAACTGGGGAAATCACTTTGGCTTCAGATGAAGATTCTGATAGTTCGGATTGCTCCACAAGATGTTGTGAGGACAAGGAAGATGTGACACAAATCTGCAATCAGAAGCATGTTAGCTTGGTGGTTTCAGGCTTGGAAACTGAAGGTGGTGGTGGTGATTGCAAATCGCTTTGTTGTGAAACTGGATTGAAGCAACTGTCAAGCTGTTGCAGCAACGAGGGAGATCCTATCCAAAGTCCTACTGATCTGGTGCTATCTGACTTGCAAGTGAAGAAAGATGAGCATTGTGAGACCTCAGAGGGAGCCACCAAGGTAGAGACCTGTTGCAAAGTGAAGAAGGATGACCACTGTGAGACCTCAGAGGGAGCCGTCAAGGTAGAGACCTGTTGCAAAGTGAAGAAGGATGACCACTGTGAGACCTCAGAGGGAGCCGTCAAGGTAGAGACCTGTTGCAAAGTGAAGAAGGATGAGCATTGTGAGACCTCAGAGGGAGCCATCAAGGTAGAGACTTGTTGCAAAGTGAAGACTCCAGAGGTTTGTGGATCTAAATGTAGGGAAAGAGAGAAGCGTCACACTGGTAAAAGCTGTTGCAGGAGTTATGCAAAGGAGTATTGTAGCCACCGCTACCATCATCACCACCACCACCACCACCACAGCCATGTGAGGGCTTGACGGAGATTTCCAATGAAAAGCTTAAACTCTTGATGCATCCATCGTCACAGTTGTTCTAGAAAAGGTAGCAAAGGTAGCAAAGGTACCAAAGGCAGAAGATTAAGCAAATCCAATAATAGTATTTCTATTTTATTCTCTTCTTGAAGATACATATAATGTTGCAGCCAAATAAGTTCGCACTTTGATCTTAGAGTCTTAAAAGAAAAACTGAAGTGAGTGTTAGTGTTCTACCGTTAATAAAGTCTTTCCATACGTTTTCCATGTAGCAGGTGTAGTAGTAGATGAGGTTAATCTATTGGGAAGTCGAGGGTTGTTAATATTTGAGGTGGTATGGTTGCAGGATCAGTCTTGATGTTAAGGTCAAATTCGTGTAAATCTTATACGCTCACATGTTGTGATGATCACAAGTGATGATGATGGTTAAAGATATATTCATGACAAGTCTATATAGGTGGTAATGATGCAGGTGCCAACATGTTTTGGTATAGTTACAACTGGAAACAATAGCAGGGATTCTAGAGATGGTATGAGAATGAATGTGAGAGGATGTCTAATATGGATCACATGATTAAGGTTTTAGGATTCACCATGTGAGGGCATGGTGACGATTGTGATTAAAGATCTTAATCTACTTTGCATAAAAACCATATATATATTTTCCCTAGCAAAGGCAATAGTATAAGATTAAGCAATTGTGTATCTTCTTCATTATCCCCGTGTTCCCCGTGAGTCCTTTAGGTATTGTCAAACCCAAAAATCTTGATGCATTCATCTATTTTATTCTCTTCTTGAAGATACAAAATATAGTCATAAAAGCAAACAAAACAAGAAGTTAAACACTGTAAAGTCTATCCTTATGTTTTCCATGTAGCTAGTGTAGTAGAACCCAAATTACGACATGATCTAGGCAATCTGTGAAAGGGAAGGAGCAAATGATGTTACAAAAATATGATTCTTCATTGATCGATGACATAGAAAACAAAACAAAGGAGCTGAGTTTCATAATAAAGGAGATGGAGATACTAAAAAAAGATGGTGGGACTAAATCACAAGATGCTAATCACAAGAAGACTAACAAATCCTTCAAGATCTAGTTCTATCTATGCACTAACTTTGAATTCTTTTTTCCACTGCATTGCTGATTATCTTCTTCTTCTTCTTCTTCTCCTTCATGACAAAAAAAAGAAAAAAAACTGGAAGAGAGAAGCTACCATATGAACCAAACTCCTACCTACAGTCTTTGGTAATTCTGCTAACAGAAGCCATAGTCTCTTCTTGCTAAATCCCGTCCTAAATTTTGCTTCCTCTGATTTCCGTGCTGCAAGTTGGACATATTAAAATCACCCGGTGATGTGTTCACCTTCTCACTGTCTTCTGGTGGTGTTGTCCCTGACTAGATTCGTTTTTCATATCAAAAGATCTCATTCTTGGCCCATCTGATCTGAAACATATTGCATTAGGCGCCTTAGGGTTATAACTAGGTATGTTAGGAACTGGGAAATCCTGGGGAAGAGAGTCCATTTCCATAAAACAGTTCCTCGCTCTAGCATCAGTGATCAAGGCTGCCCAATCCTCAGACTTCATCAGAGCAGATGCATTTCCCATCACCTATTCAAGAAAAAACGACGAGTCTTATGACCTTTAAGGAAAAACAAAACAGATTTTATCAAACAACATTTGTGTGTGCAGACTGCAGAGAGAGAGAGAAACCATACCCACAGAGCTCTTCTCGCACGGGTAAGAGCAACGTTCATCCGACGGATATCTGAAACAAAGCCAACCCCGTGACCTGAAGCACGCACACATGACATGATTATGACATCACGTTCTTGACCCTGAAAACGTATCTACTGTATTAATATAAATCTCTTTCAGTTCATCTTGGCCCAAAGCATTGCCAAACTCGTGCTTCAGGCATTTCAGCTGCAGTTTGTACGGGGTTATTACCCCCACAGAAACTTTATCTGCACCCAACGACTTCAACGTTTTCTGAAGATGCATGTACACCCCAACACAGAATCGAGCTTCATCAATATTCTCATAAGATACAGATCCACCTCTATGAGACTCCCGCCCATGGCTGATATTGAAGAAAAGGTAAGGCCTAAGAACACGGTCTTTATAGTAAATCTCATCAGGAGCATTGGATATACTTTCACTGTCTTTGATTCATTGATGGGATAATACTTAGGATATTATTTTAATTTTTATAGATATGAGAAATTTATTAATCAACAAAATAGTTATTTACATTCACCAAAAAAAAAGAAGAAAATAAACTGTGTTAAAAAATAATTAATTAATGCTATTGTTAAAAATGTAATTAATTAATGCTATTGTTTACAAATTATTTTACTTCATCATCAACATTATAGTGTGTATAATATTATTTACTTTTATAAATGCTTAGACTGTCTAAAATCGTTTAGTGTCCTACCTAATTAGACGTTTTTCAGCGATTGGAGTTGGATCACCGACCAATTTCCGTTTACTGCTTTTCTAGAAGTAAATCATCTCTAGTTTATTTTTTTCCAAACAGAAAAACCATTAGAGTCTAAACTATTTAGCAACGTAAAACTTTCTAACTATTTTTAATTTTGGTTTTGATAAAAGTATTCGGTTCAGTAGTATTATCCACCCCTAATAAAATAAAGCTGAATTTAATATAAAAAAAAAGTATGTGGTATTAGCCGGATAACTTTTTCTAATCTTTTTAGCAGACAATGTGTATCGGTATTAGTTTTCTTGAGTTTGAAGAGAATGAATTTCAGATTATGCAAATTGTTATTAGAATTGTGTGTAACACATGTGATTTAAGATAGCAACACATGTGAATTTTATCTCAATCTACTTTTGGCATGTAAACTTTATTCTTATTTGACTACCATTTCAGAAACTAGTATAAACTTACTAATTAGTTGTGTTAATCACCATGATTTTTATGTGATTTGTTTACACTCGCACAATCACCAACATTCATTTTACCATATATTATTCATTAAAATTTTATTCTGAATTGGTCTCAATCAATTCAACTGACTGACGAACAAAAACTCCATGAAAATAATTACTCTCTATATTGCAACTATCTAATTTGTTTTTT
Source organism: Cardamine occulta (assembly GCA_028015245.1). NCBI lineage: Eukaryota > Viridiplantae > Streptophyta > Magnoliopsida > Brassicales > Brassicaceae > Cardamine > Cardamine occulta. Next base: position 9,852,907 of record CM051371.1, read on the forward strand.
AAATAATCAACATAAATCAATCGTTTGAACAAGCTATACCACGCGATAACCAATACATTGAACCATTGGTTTAAATCACAGACTACACAAGCAACAAACACGTTCAAATATGGAATGACTACACAACAATCAAAAGATTCTAACCATAGCTTTAAAACATATACACAACAGATTTAAACCATAATTTCAAAACATAAACCATACAAGCAACCAATGTATTCAAGTTAGTCGTATTAGACCACACAAACACGCAGCAAGAATCAAGCAATAACTTCAAAGCATAGACCATAGAACAAACAAAAGATTCAAGTCATAAACTTATGCAGCAATCAAAGCACATATCAAATGATAAATCATGCCCCATGAAATAGAGAAGTTACAGGTTGAAAGTAAAGACCATAAAACAAGAAGCATTGGCCTCACCTAAAAATGATATCCTCACAATCTCCAAGAATTTGTACGTATTTTCAAGAAGCTGCAAGAAAAAATAAAATTTTATGTTATGTACATGTCTCTTTACTTGTGTGTGACTTTGTTCAAAACATCACTCACGTCTCTTACATGTAACTTCACCGATCCAAATCAATTCCATCGATCAACTTAGTTTATCACTTTAGAACTGCATTCAAAGTAAAGGCTTGTGAATTTCAGAATTCATTTATATGAAGAATTGATTTCTAGCTCAATTTCTTTCTTTCGAGCCCTCCACATCTCCTTGGTTTCTACCGCTTTGTTGGCTATACGGTCAAGAAACATAACATATAAGAGATAAGCGCAAACCCGGCTAAACACGAAATGACACTCAATTCCTTTAAGTCAAGAAACTAATACATAGGATCACATGTTACTAACCTTCTTATTGATGTTTTCAATCATTAACAACACTGTCACTCTTTTAAGCTACATTGTGTACTAGTACTAGACAGTCGTAAGATACAAACTCTCGTAAACCAGCTATACAGGAAATAACGCTCAATTCCTTATCAGATGTATAGAAACCGAATAATATAGCCAACAAGTCAGAAAACTAATACATAGAATCCATATAAACACGTAAACTCTCAACAAAACTATCACATGTCACCAACCTTGTTATTGATGTTTTCAATCATTAACAAACAAAGAAACTAATCCTCTTCCAAAAACCGCAGCTATCGCTTCAACAAACAAAAATGTCAAAAACCACAATGATGGAGGATTGAAAAAATCATAACTTGAAACTAGCTAGCTGATTAAAACGATAAAATACAAACAATTGTAATGAAGGAAAAAAAAAGAAACAAAGGGTTAATAGAAAAATTATACATTGCTGAACACCAAGAAGAGTAGCTGTGAGAAATCTTGAATTGGGTCGATGCCTTACATTAGGCTTCTCAAGATAAGCTCTAACACTTTCTTTCTCAGCTTGTCTTCTCAACTCTGCTGCTTCTCTTAATAGAATTGAAGCTATTCTATTTTCAGTTTCCAAATCCATCCTAAATCCTAATAAAAGGATACACAAAGACCAAAATAAAATAAAAAACATTTACCACAAAAGATATGATCTTTCGATTTGAGAGCAACCACCAATAATTTGGGAAAGAGATTTCCCAATTAGCAGTAAAATCAAATAACTGACGAATCAAAAGCTTCACAAAGTCGCGCATTCCCATCAGATTGTTGTTGGGAAACAGATTTTTCTAACATTAGTAACAATATCAACCAATAAAAAACAAACATAGAAGAAGCACATGTCTTATCCTACTGTTTTTACATCAAACTGTTTTTGAATCAACCAAACCAATCAACAGAAATCAATACTAAGCAAGCAAGATAAAAGAACAAGGTATCAACCCAAAGTCAAGACCATAAAACAAGAAGCATCGGCCTCACCTAAAAATGATATTCTCACAGCCTCCAAGAATTCGTACACATTTTCAAACAGCTGCAAGAAGAAAAACAAATTTACGTTATGTACATGGCTTTGTTCAAAACATCACTTTTGTTCAAAACATCACTCACCTCTCTTACCTGTAACTTCATCGATCCAAATCAATTCCATCAACTTAGTTTATCACTTTAGAACTGTGTTCAAAGTAAAGGCTTTTCAAGTTCATAATCCATTTATATGAAGAATATCATTCCCATCAGCTTATTGCTGTGAAACAGATCTCTAACATGAGTAACAATATCAACAAATAAAAAACAAACATAGAAGAAGCACATGTCTTCCTACATTAGTGTCCTACTTTTACATCAAACTGTTTCTAAATATCACCAAGAAAGCAAGTGATTTTTAATGATATGCAGAGTCCATTTTCGTGATCAGTGAGATCAGTGCTTATTGTTAAACTTCACTTATACAAAACCCAAACGAATAATAAAAAGATGCATTATTGTTTCCTATGTACAAATCTCTAACCTGGAAAATGTTTGCCCCTAAATCTCTAATCTTTTTGGTGATCTATAGAATTAAAGAATTGAAAAAGCCCCTAAATCTCTAACAGTCTCATAAGAGTTGCCTCATGATACCACAAACTGTCGGGTTAAAACCTATTTTTCGGTTCAAAAAAAACAGAGGGTATGGAAATTCAAAGGTCCCTAAATCTCTAAAATCATAACAAAAGATATATGGGAGTTGCAAAAGCTTCTTAAAGCAGTCTGAATTGAGTTGCCTAATGATAACACAAATGGGAAATGGGATTAGCAAAAGCCCTTAAAGCTCTAAAATTAGAACATTCTCTAAAGGAGGCATGCGAGTTGTAAAAAACCTCTAAATCTCTAAAGTTCTAACATTCTCATGAGAGTTGCCTAATGATATCACAAAACTGTCGGCTTAAAATATTCAAAAACAGAGGGGCTATGGGAATTACAAAGGCCCTTAAATATCTAAAACTAGAACAATCTCATGGGAGTTTCATAATGATATCACAAACCGATTTTTTGGTTCAATAATAAGGGAGAATGAAATAGCAAAACCTCCCTAAAACTTAACACATGCCTGAATATGTTAAAACAGTCCCAAATAAGTTGTCTATCAATTAACACAAATGGGGAATGAAAATAGCAAAAGCCCCTAAAGGTCAAAGTTCTAGAGCTCTGCTGGGAAATGCTTAAACTGATAACACAAACAAAACTGAATTTTCCAAACAGGAAAAGGTATATGAGAACAAAAGGGGATAGGAGAAATGCAAAAGCCGCTAAAACTGAACACCCATACAGGAAAGGTAAAACAATAAAACTAGAACAGTCCCATGGGAAAATAAACTGTCTTGAAATGGAAAATAATAAGCCACATCTTTCGTTGGCTCAAAAAAGAATGGATATAAGTTCTATAACTATAACTATAACTATCTGACATGAGTTGCCTGTATTGAAAAAAATGGGAATAAGAATTGAAAAGCCCCTAAAGCTTAACACAAACTAGCAGCTCTTTGGTCTGAATATGTGAGCTGTAAAACTAAAACAGTTCCACAAGAGTTGCCTAATAATAACACAAATCAGAGGCTGCTTAGTCCACAAATGATTTGAGCTTTAGAGCTAGTGCACAAGGACATATTAAATAGTCCCATGGTCTTTGCCTAAATAAACAAGCAGCTGCTTGGTCTACAAAAGGGAAATGGGAATATCATGCTTCTCATTGGTCACAAATCTCTTCATAATGGGAGTTGCCTAAATTGAAACAAATGGGGTATAAAATTTTCAAAAGCCCTATAAAACTTAACACCAACACCTGAATGTTTGAGCTCTAAGATTGAAAACACTCCCCAGTCTCTTACAGAGTTGACTAAGGATAACACAAACCACTTAAAATGAGAATAACAAAAGCCCCTTAATTGAGTTTATACACAATCTAGTGGGAATTTCCTAATGAGAATAAAAGCTCTAATGAAAATCATTCATCTCATGCGAATATCAAAATTCCCTAAAGGTTCAAGTTTAGAACTTTCATATAGGAATAGCCTAAATTGAAACAAATTGGGTATGGGAACTAAAACCAGCATCTGCATGGTCTGAATCTGTGAGCTATAAAACTAAAACAATCCCATAAGAATTTCCTAATAATATGGGAGTTTCCTAAATCTATAACACTAAGCACCAACAGCATAAAAGTTGCCTATTTGGGTTCAAAACAGAGAGTATATGGAAGTTACAAAAGACTCTAAAAATCATTAGTGGGCTCATGTATACAAACATGTAAGAATATGATAGCTAGCTCTTTTGAATTAGAACGGTTCATTGAAAATTTTCCTAAGTTGATAAACAAATTAAAAAAAAGGGGTTAATGGAATTTAAAAAGCCTCTAAAAAGTTATCGTTGACACAGAATCACACCATTCCAAAAGTTCTTAAAGCCTCTAAAAGGTTAGAGTTTAAGAGCTGACACAAACCAGTGGCTCTCAGATGATATAAACATTTCAAAAGTTCTTAAAGCTAGCTTTAGATTTAGAGCTATTACACACCGAATGTGTGAGTTATTTAACAGTTGCCTAATGATATAACATAAAGGGGGTGCCTAAATCTTGATTCTTGTGAATTCTAAAATTTTTACAAGAATCATTTATAGTGGCCCTAATAACAACATAACAGAGGCACCTAAATCTCTAGAGATAACAGTCTCATGAGAGTTGCCTAGTGATATCAATAAACTGATAGGGGGAATGAAATAGCAAAAGCTCCCTAAACTATGTTCTAACTTCTCACAGATTAATAAAGCAATAAGGATTTGTTCTAACTTCTCAGAGATTCCTAGTGAAGAAAACTCTCACATCAAAACTCTACTAATCATCACTACTAAGCAAGCAAGATAATTCTATGGATAATCTTCGAGTTTGCCATATATTCCAAGCCGTGGTTTAATATTAGTTTAGTTTTTGAATCAATTAAACCATAAAAGAACAAGTATCAATCCATATCAATCAAAAGCATATACCACGCAACAACCAAAAGATTGAAGCCATCCGTTTAAATCACATACTACACAAGCAACCAACATGTTCAAACACACAACCAACAAATTCATTAAACCACACAACAATCAAAGATTCTTTACCATAGCTTTAAAACATATACCACACAACAACCAACAGATTTAAAACCATAACTTTAAAACATAAACCACACAAACAACCAACGTATTCAAGTTAGCATTAGACCACACAACACACAGATTCAAATACGCAAAAACAACGCAATAAGATTCAAGCAATAACTTCAAATCATATAGCACTCAAAAACCAAAGAGTTCAAATCATGGGTTCAAATCATAGACCATGCACCAACCAACACATAGGCTTATACAAAACCCAAAAGATTCAAATCATAAACTTATGTATCAATCAAAGCACATAGATATCAAAAGATAAATCATGCCCCATGAAATAGAGAAGTTACAGGTTTAAAGTAAAGACCATAAAACAAGAAGCATGGGCCTCACCTAAAAATGATATTCTCACAGCCTCCAAAAATTTGTACACATTTTCATACAGCTGCAAGTAGAAAAACAACTTTACGTTATGTACATGTATCATTACTTGTGACTTTGTTCAAAACATCACTCACCTCTCTTACATGTAACTTCATTGATCCAAATCAATTCCATCAACTTAGTTGATCTCTTTAGAACTGTGTCAAAGTAAAGGCTTTTCAAGTTCAGGATCCATTTATATGAAGAATAACATTCCCATCAGCTTGTTACTGTGAAACAGATCTCTAAGCTGGAAAATATTTGCCCCTAAATCTCTTATCTTTTTGGTGATCTATAGAATTGACGAATTGAAAAACCCCCTAAATATCTAAAGTTATAACAGTCTCATGAGAATTGCCTAATGATACCACAAACTGTCGGGTTAAAACCTATTTTCCGCCAGAGCACTCTGTGAAAATCATACAATAACATAGATTAATAAGTAATAACTCAATCAAAAGTGGCCAGTCATTATTACACTCGGCCAAGTGCCGCAACATGCTTAAAGATTGTATAAAAAGAAACTCAAAACCTTTTTCATACCTGTACCGTAAACATGATCATTACCTTGGGGAAGCCGTGAATGCATATATATATATATATATATATATATACACTTTAGCAGAAATAGCAATAGATCAGGGAACTTCATGCATGGATTTCTCAATTGAATCAAGCAATGCTAAATGAGAGGTTATCTTCATTTCACAAAATGACTCCTGCAAACACACCAATAACTGAAGTTACACGATTCCTAGAGCAAAAATGTACGACCAAATACACTATTCACCGGTCATGAAACTGATTCTCTAAGCTATTTCTATTAACAGGATGAGATCATGAGACAAGCACTTGGTAAGCATTGAAGAAACTTTCTCCAGGTTTTGGATACTAGTCTTCAATTCATTCTGCTTGTTCTGAAGGCAATTCACCTGCAAATCAATTATCTTATTTTCATATATAAGCACCTTTAATATCCTTTTAATCTACTTTCATTGTGGGGACAAGAAAGAAAAGCATGTCATGATTCACATTTTGTTGCTGGGTTTCCGAACACATAGCCCTGTTTTTGTTTTTGTCAGAGTACCGATATATAATTTCCTGCATCATCGTGTTAAAGGATTAAGAAACAAGACTCAAAAGAAAAGGGCTTGGAGTGGAGATTAATGTGAAAAAACAAAATGATACCTTTTGAGATTTCTTGATCAAGTGCATGCAGGAACAACCATACCAGAATAAGAATTTCCTTGGATGACTTATGGAAATATTAACCCAGATACGAAAAATAAGAATAGTATCATTTCTTTAAGTATACAAATCGAGATACTATAACCTAAGAAAATAATTCACAAAAGGTGCTACCTGCGTTGAATCCCAGAGGAATTTTGACTTTTTATGCTTTTCTTAATGACATATCCTTCATAAAAAATGAACTTTCACAATTAAAAGTGCACAAAAAGAAAAGAAATCGTTAGAACCTGTGAAAAGTGAAAATATGTCAAATATTCTCATTTTGGAGCTTCACATGAATCAAGGAATGTTTTCAGAGAGATTATCACCAAAGCGAATTGAGGTGAGAGTTTACACACACTCTAGTGGGAGTTGCCTAATAACAAAAGTCCCTAAAGGTTCAAGTTTAGAACTGTCATACAGGAATTGCCTAAATTGAATCAAATGGGGTATGAGAATTGAAACCAGCAGCTTGCATGGTCTGAATCTGTGAGCTATAAAACTAAAACAATCCCATAAGAATTTCCTAGTAATAACACAAACAAGCGGCTGCTCGGTCTACAAAGAGGAAATGGGAAACAAAAAGGCTCTAAAAGTTCAAGTTCAAAGTTTTAGAGCTTACAACACTAACAAGCATGAATATGTGAGCTTTTAGTTACAATACATAATATGGGAGTTTCCTAAATCGATAACAAGCAACCTACGTATTCACATTAGTATTAGACCACACAACACGCAGATTCAAGTAAGCAAAAACACGCAGCAAGAATCAAGCAATAACTTCAAAGCATAGATCACTCAAGCAGCTGCTTGGTCTACAAAAGGGAAATGGGAATATCATGTTTCTCATTGGTCACTAATGTGTTCATAATGGGAGTTGCCTAAATTGAAACAAATGGGGTATACAAATTTCAGAAGCCCTATAAAACTTAACACCAACACCAGAATGTGTGAGCTCTAATCTAAGAATGAAAACACTCCCCAGTCTCGTACAGTGTTGGCTAAGGATAACACAAACCACTTAAATGAGAATAACAAAAGCCCCTTAATTGAGTTTATACGCACAATCTAGTGGGAGTTTCCTAATGAGAATAAAAGCTCTAATGAAAATCATTCATTTCATGAGAATAACAAAAGTCCCTAAAGGTTCAAGTTTAGAACTGTCAAATAGGAATTGCCTAAATTGAAACAAAATGGGGTTTGAGAATTGAAACTAAAACAATCCCATGATAATTGCCTAATAATAACACAAACAAGCGTTGCCTAAATTGATGATGGGAAACAAAAAGGCTCTAAGAGTTCAAGTTTAATGATGGGAGAGTTGCATAATTGATCACACAAACCAAGTTAACGAACTGACTCTTTTGTTTCAAAACAAAGGGTTGGAAATGGGAATGTCAAAAGCCTTGAGGCATCTTCTAGTTTTTGAGCATAAAAGTACCAACAGCAATGGACTTTCTGGAACAAAAAGAATATTATTAAGCTAAGGATCTAAACTCCACACTATTAACATCCATAGATTAAGCTAAGGATCTAAATTCTTCCAAAGATTCTACTTAAACTGCAACATTTAAGTGGTTCAACCTAAACTGCAAGTATCATTAGATATGGAAATTACAAAAGACTCTAAAAATCATTAGTGTGCTCATATATACAAACATGTAAGAATATGATAGCTAGCTCTTTTGAATTAGAATGGTTCATTGAAAATTTTCCTAAGTTGATAAACACAATCAAAACAAGGGGTTAATGGAATTAAAAAAAAAAAAAGCCTCTAAAAGGTTATACACTAGTTTAAGAGCTGACACAGACCAACACGCCATTACACAAACCAGTGGCTCTCAGTCTGACATAAACATTTCAAAAGTTCTTAAAGCTACCTTTAGCTTCTAGAGCTATTACACACCGAATGTGTGAGTTATTTAACAGTTGCCTAATGATAACACAATATAGACTTCAAGACAAGATATAGGTATGTGTTTCTCCTGAACTTGTATTTAGTTAACTTTAATGATTACAAACTTAATATATGGCAAAAAGTGAATTTTTTTCTACATATACAAGACATCTACAAGAAGATGTCTCCTAGAGTTTGAAACACAATCCAAAGAATTGTGAAATTAGGAACCATAGTTTAGAGATATTTACCTGAAGAGATTATGTAGAAGAATCCTCTGCGAAAAATTTGTGATCAATGAGATAAGTGCTTTCTCTGTTACTCTGTACGAAGAAAGAAAAAGATTGTTAAAACACACACATATATGTTTGAGTAAATCTATACAACAATGAGAGAAATAACTTAAAAGAAAACATGAAACTCTATGAATATAGTTCCAAGAAACAAACATAAAACCTTCAATTAATTTAACTGAGATCAAGTCATTGAACTTTTTTCCCAAATTAGAGATTTGGGCAGACCACAACAACAATGCATATGTTTAATCTTGAAACAAAATCTTCAGAATTTTGAAATCGGCAACACAAATTTAGAGATTTTACCTGAAGAGATTATGAAGAATTCTTGGAAGGATCCTCTGGGAAAATCTGCGATCAATACGACAAAAAAAGATTGTTAAAAAGGCATAAGCTGATTAATCTGACCCAAAATTGATTAAACTAAAACTGAATCGAGAGAAAAAAAAACTTAAAAGAAACAACGATTTATAGAATTTGGAAACCCAAAGAAGTTAATTCGAAGAAATGAACATAAAATCTTCAATTATTAATTAAAAAAAAAGAGGATGATCAAGACTACCAACGAAGAAAACATCAATCTTTGATCAGTTTTACTCAAGTCTAGAAACAACTGAAACACGATTTTAAAATTTGAAACATCTGAAGGAAATTTAAACCGAAGAGCGATAAATCATCGATTTCTCAAAGAACTAAGGCTGGGAAATTGTAAACGAAATCAGGATAAGAAAAAAAAGATGAGAATGAAGAATTGATTCGAAAACTTACGGAATTGCCGGTGGAGTTGTAGATAAACGAAGGGCTCTTTAGTCTGAGACTGACACGTGTCCACATAGAAAAACAACGCTAAATACTTAAACGTATTAGTGGGCTTATGTAAAATCTAAATTGTTATTGGGTTTTAGTTGGCTTATATTCCAGAGGCCCAATAAAAAAGAGTTTAACACTAACAGAGTAACATGTTTTTATTTTTTTATGATAAAAACAATTATTATTTTCCACTTTCAAATCGTCGTCTCCGAACATCTCAACCAAACGAATATAAAACGACTATACAGAGTAATAGGTTTTTTTTATTCCATAAGCTTTTTATTTGTGTGTGTGTGTGTGTGTGTTTTTTCTTTTTGGTTTCTCTCTTCCAAAATATATCTAGCCAGTATCCATTATGTTTTATACGATCAAGAACTCTGTGAATTTATAAAGAACTAGCTTAAAAGCAAGATTATCTTGAAATTAATGAAAGAGGATCTAACTCTATCGGTAAGTCTTTGACATAGTAAAGTAACTCAATTTGCTATAATTGTGTTTAGAATGATGTATTTACATACATGTACAAGGTTGCAAAAAAAAAAAAAAAACATACGTAGAAACATACAATGTGTTTAAATGTAAAAAACAAAAATCTGTGTAAATGTTTCAGAAAGACACAAAAGCTTAACACAAATAAAAAGTTATATATTTTTGCTAAACAAAGTAATGTAATTCTATAATGAATAATAACACTAAATAAATTTATTATACCAATCTACATTTTAAAGATCAACAACTTTCAAAGAAAGAAATCCAAAATTATCTTAATTTAACTAATTTTTCATAATCCTTTTTTTTCCAAGTCCTATGACAGCATGTTCGTGCAGCCTATATATCGACAATACATCCAATGCAAGTAGAAGAGATTATAACATTCTACTTTCTAAGTAGTAAAAGAAAGCGATTGTTTTGCTAATCTAGTAATGAAACAAAAATAATTATCAGATGGCAATCCCAAAAAAATAAAAAATAAACAAAGTAGTTAGTGAAGTATTATTTTTGTTAATTTCTATAATCAAATATTTGCAGATGTTATATTGGTACATAGGTAACTATAGAGCTGGAAAATTAGAATTTCTTTTTAAAATTTCTTCTATTTTTTTCTTGATAATCTATAGTTTTATTTAATTAAACATGTGTTAAAATTTGATCATTTTAATTAACATGTATCACGATCAGGGAAGTTATTAACTTTGAATTATTCTTCTTTATATAATAAGATAAATATTTTTACATAGTTGGTAAAGTTTAATATGTAAAATATGTGGTAATGTAAATAATTTTAATGTATTCAAAATAGTATATTTACAAAAAAAATTAGTATAATAAAATTTATTTCTTTTTTTAAATTGTTAATTTTATTTTACAAAATAATTATACTTTTTAAATTATGTAAGAATATAATATTAAATTTGCGGATCGGCTCACTAATCAGCTAGACACAGCGGGGCAAAATTAGATATAATTACACCATCTACGGTTCTAGCAAACCGGACAATTGCCGTTCTAGCAAACCGGACAATTGCCGCCCAAAAAAAACAAATTATCCGTCGTGGATGGGGTTGAACTAGATGGGCTTGAATTAGGCTTCTCTTTTTTGTTTTTAACAAAATGCTTGAGTTAGGCTTTGCACGTATATTTAGACTGAATAATAGACATTATTATTGTTCTGGAAACATGATAGCCCTGTTAAACTCACGCATTCTATTATTTTCTTATTATCATGTTTTAAAATACGATAGCTACTACAAAATAATAAACTACGTAGCTATAATTTTTTTTTTGATAAAATGGTTTATTTATTTATGTTGTTAGCCTACTTCTTTCTCTGTTAAATTATAAAATATGATACTACTTTAATGTAATAAAGCACTACTTTTATTTTGGCACTTCCATTACGCTATATCTAAGATTAATCATTGGATAACAAATTTTAAAGCTGAATACTTCGGGAATATTTTAGAATCTACGCAAAATCAAAATTTTAAAACTTCGAATATACGATAGAATCTGAAAACATGAGAGCAACACACTAAAGAAGTGGGATCAAACTTGGTTCCTGCGAAGTGCAATAAATTTATTAATCAATTATAGTGGTACTGTGGGATTATATGTTTTAGGACGTGACATATAATGGTGTATGTACTACTACTAATTATTTCATATTTGTGTGCGGATCGTTGACTTGGCTAACAGTAAGTACAACTTTTCAATAAACAACTTTTTTTTTAATCAAAAAAATATTGTGTTTATATGTAACATAACATTAAAATTTTGGATAATATCATGACTTCGTTCAAAACATTTAAACATTCGTGGGAGTTAATTTGTCTATACTAATACGATAACAAGTAAAACTTAGTAAATGATAGGCACTATCATTGAACTTTTAGGTCTCTTACTTCTTTCCTGCGTTAATTAAGTTATGTGACAAAATAATTATACTAATAATTAAGTTATATCGAGTATATTAATAACTATATAATTTTTTATAATAATAATAATAATTATTATTATTATTATTATTTCCTTATTGAATAAGTGGAGTTTGAAAGCATATGGAGTTTATCCATATTCATATTCTTCTTGGTAACTTTATTTAAAGTACTAGTAATAATAAAAAAATATATTAAAAACAGTAACCTCAATTTGCTTACAAAACAAATTTAAATCTATGGCGATCTTATTAGCTATCATTTATCGATGATCTAGTTCACAATACACATGCCATGAAAATGATTTAAAGTTGAATCTATGAACTGCAATAGGCAGACTTTCAAATTTGAATATGTACTAAATATATTTTCAGCGAATCTGGACCTAATCTTTATATAAAATATTAGACTAAAATGATGTTACCAATTCACATGTTAAATTAAAGATATAAAAAGGTCAATGTCCACTTGTTTCAGAAAATGGAATAAAAATAATTAGAGCCTGTAAATTAAACAACCCACACATATCTTATAATATTACAAGTTTACAACTTATCTGCATATGCTTGGGAATATGAGTCAAATATTAAGATTATGCTTTCTGAGCTAAAAAAAAAAAGCAGAGTGAGCAAAATTTTTTTGGTGATTTATTTTAAGTTTTTAACCCATGTTCTACGAACATATATTTATGATGTATTTTGATGTCTATACTATGAATGCAAATGTTTCATACTGAGCCATACAATACAATTTTTCAGTATTTTTTTAATATAATTTAGTGTTTGTTATATGCATTTTATGAGTCTAATTTAATTTTTTAGATTTTCTTAAATTTTATTTAGAAGTCATGTATAAAATGTATATTAATGTAATCGTTACATGTTTTGATGGATTTTTGGTATATGATTTTTCATTTTTTACGTTTCCACCTTTTAAAAGTTAAAATCATGATTCTGCTTATTTCTGACAATTCATTATATTTATTAAATTTTTATGTTTTGAAAAGTGATTTCATAATATACTATGGGTGTGTTAACTAGAAAATCCAAATCATCAATAATATATATTATAAAATAGATTTTAGCATGATTAATGAAATGTTGTAAAACAAGTGTTTTATGTTTTTATGACATTATATTAAAAATTTTGGTTTTTCTATTTATACGTTTACCTATTATGCTGAAATATAAAAAAATTGAACATGTTTTCTTTTGACGAGACACCATATTGACCAGCTAACTAATCGATGATGGCTTACAATGCCATCATAGATGAACATAAAACCCGAATTCAACTCAATTCGACGAAATGCGAACCAAATTTCATACTAATCCAAACAATAAAAGCAAACTAAAATTCACTAAAAAGATATTGTTACTCAAATAAATATTGCATTCAGATATACTAAACATATATTATAAATAACTAAAATTAACTGAATTTTTAATTTTATTATTGTCTTTTTCTTTTTTCTTTTTATCAAAACCAAACCGGACTTGAATCTGATTCGGACTGAACTCAACTACACTGAAATAGAATTCAACTTTAATTTCCAAAATTAAAAAAAAATCAAACCGAATCGGAGGAAAAATAAACTTGCATGTAACTGTTGTTTTCAAATACACGCGTTTTCATGGCGCGTGTATTTTGTGGGGTATTGACTATTAACAAGTAGCCAATTATAAAATTATACGATATTACATGCCAACTATTTATCACGAACGTCTAGATTAATCTATGTTTTTATTCCAGTTTGGCCTACCAACACTGGAAGTACATTTTTAATTTTTTAATGTTTGATCGAAAAAAAAAAAATTTTACTCGATATTTAGGCACTGTACAATAAATAAATAAAATCTTTCTACCTCAAAATTTTACTTTTTTATTTTTTTTGTTTTTGTTTTTGAACCAAGAGACAAAGACTTCATCGTCTTCATTCTTTTTCTTTTCTTCTTCTTCTTCTTCTTCTTCTATACCTTCATTTTATAGAGAGCAAAGAAAGAGAAAACAGAGAGAGATCAAAAGAAAGAGAAGAAGAAAAGAAATCGTAAAAATTATAGAAAAAATTGAAATTACTCAAAAGGAAACGTTTCAATACTCTTAAGAGATTTATCTAAGTTTCTTTGAGTGCGTAACTCTCAGCTTCTTCGTTCGCTGAGAGCTTGGAAAATTTTCTCTAGATCTTTGGGTGGGAAACAAACAAGCTCGCGAAATCGAAAATTTTCCAGGTTTGCTTCTTGATTTTAGTTTTCGTTGATAGTGTTTGATTTTTCGATTTTGAATTTTGTTGGATCCGATTTGAAAACTCTAATATTGGAATTTGGATGTTTCGATTTGAAAACGAAACGGAATTTGATATCGATTGCGTTTAATCTTAGATTTGGAAGCATTCGTTGAAATTGTTGAAGCAATGCGTGTATTTTGAATTGGCTATTAGGAACTTTGACTTTTCTGGGTTTGGATAAAGCTAAGACTTTTGATTGTTGGTACTAATTTGAAATTGTCAATTTAAGTTTCCTATGGATATTTTGATTCTTCCATCTTTATGTTAAAGTAGTGACATTGTGTTGTTCTCTTCAGGAAAAGTAACTTTAGCTTCTTCAAGAATCTAGCTTTGAGTTTCACACTTATGGTGTGAGTCATTTGTATGAACATTCTTTTTGTTTCTTATATTGGCCAAGCTTGGATAAACTAGAGATACAATAGAATTTCAGAAAGAAAGAAAAAATGTAACTTTTCAGAGTTGTATCTTATGCTCTTCTATTGTTTACTTTATGTTCTGCTCTGTATAGATTCCCTGATATTCAAATATGGGTTTTTGCATGTAGCTGCCAAGTGGAATTTTCTCATTTTAGCTGAAGATTTTGGCAGTGGAGTTATTGAGGTGTTGCAGTATGCAATAAAGAGTTTTATTTTTTATGAGATGAAGGCAATTAAGAAGTCTTCGCCTGGGGCTCGTCACCGTACTCCTACAAGGAAGTCAATATGGATCATTGCAGTGTTTTCACTGATAACAATGCTTGTTATTGGTGCTTACATGTTCCCTCATCGCAGCAGAGAAGCTTGTTATATGTTTTCATCTAGAGGATGTAAGGGACTAACTGACTGGCTTCCACCGTCAGTGAGGGAGTTTTCGGATGACGAGATTGCATCTCGTGTAGTGATTAGGGAAATTTTGAGCTCCCCTCGTGTTATACAAAAGAGTTCTAAAATTGCATTTATGTTCTTAACTCCGGGTACATTGCCTTTTGAAAAGCTATGGGACCTCTTTTTCCAGGTAAACTTCATCTCTTCCCAACTTATTTTCCCTGCATCAATTGTGTCAGAGGTTTCCTTCTGGCTAAGTAAATACCTGATGATAGGAAGTACAATGAACTCTATTTAAGTTTAGGCTGGCTTTTAATGCTGTTTGCAATTCTTAAAAACTGTAGATTTTTTCTGGAAAATCGTTTAACAACTTGGATGCAGCATGTTCAGGCAGAAGAATACTTAGTGCATTATAGACATTTGCAATACTTTTAGTATCTCTGCGTTTATATGATTTTTTTATTTGACTTATTTCTTTCAGTGATGGTTTTCTGCCTGTATTCCTTGTCATAGGGTCATGAGGGGAAATTCTCTGTTTATATCCATGCATCAAAGGATACGCCGGTTCACACAAGTCGTTACTTTGTTAACCGTGAAATTAGAAGTGACGAGGTCTGTCTCTTTTCCTGTGTCTGATATCTATATTTGTAGATATCATCATGTCATCTCTCTCTAATGTCATGAATAGAAAAACTAATGGTCTGGAATGTCTACATTTAGTTGGTGGATGTATCATGAATTTCTGTTATAGTTTTCATGATAAGAGAATTATATTATGCTTTCTGAAGGTGGTCTGGGGTAGAATATCAATGATTGATGCCGAAAGACGTTTGTTGAGCAATGCCCTTAGAGATCCTGAGAATCAGCAATTTGTTTTACTCTCTGATAGGTAATCTCCCACAAATGTTTATTTCTCTTCTCACTGATTATTCTGAGGTTCTCCTAACCAGCGTGAGTGTTTCTGGTTTTGTAGTTGTGTGCCACTTCGAAGTTTTGATTACATGTACAACTATATGATGTACAGCAATGTTAGCTATGTTGACTGGTAAAGAATTTGTTCAAGTTGATGAGTTTTGAGAACTATAATTACACATGTTACCAGATTTCTTACAGACTTCTCTATACTTCTATATGATATTCTTTTACTCTTCAGCTTTGACGATCCTGGTCCACATGGAAAGGGCAGGCATATGGATCACATGTTGCCGGAAATTCCAAAGGAAGATTTTCGAAAGGGTGCACAGGTAAAAAATATTTCACTGATCCAGTATTATGCTTGCCTCATGCTCTGAAAGTATATGGAAACAGTTCTGTCTCATTGTTGGAACTAGTTGATATGGACAAAAGGCTTTTTAAGTAGAACTCTTTTCGGACTAGTTATAGCAACAGCATATGTATGCATCATTAAGGAACTAGAATTGAAATATGAATACACTAGATTAGGTTATAAAAAAGCTCTTTGTGTACCAATGTAAAGGCGCGAGCAATTATGATCTGGAAGTCGATCTGGGGATTATCATTTGAAACCTATATTTTCCCTTGCTAGTGATGAAATGATTAGCCACATTTGTTCTGTATATTTTGGTTCTATGCGTCGTTACTTATTGGAAAGCATTTTACTAAAGCGAGACTAGACAATTTGGCATGAGAGTTTTTTCAACAAGCTTTTATCACTTAGTCAATTATCGTTATATCTCTTGCAGTGGTTCTCCATGAAGCGTCAGCATGCTGTAATAACTATGGCAGACAGTCTTTACTACTCTAAATTCCGGGACTACTGTGGGGTGAGTACGACCTAACCCTCAAAATAGATGTTTCTTAGCGTTTTTTTGGTTGAGGTTATGGAGGCGTTAATAGGAAGCCGTGTTTTTTTCTTCAGCCAGGTGTAGAGAACAACAAGAACTGCATCGCTGATGAACACTATCTGCCAACATTCTTCTATGTGAGAATCCATTTGAACTCTTTAACTAAATAGAAAATGTTTTCATTTTTAGTACTCTTTTAATCCATAGTATATATTTTTTGGTCTGATAAATTTCTCAGATGGTCGATCCTACTGGCATTGCTAACTGGACTGTGACGTATGTCGATTGGTCTGAGAAAAAATGGCATCCAAGAAAATTCATGCGTGAAGATATCATGCCCGAGTTACTTAAGAACATTACGGTATCATCACTAAACCGCTATGATCTCTTAAAATCTTCCTTTGACAATTCCCTTGCTTGCTTCCATTAAGATAATGAATCGGTATGCCTTTTGATCCATTTACAGTCTATTGACTCAGTTTCACGCGTAACAAGTGAGGGAACGGTACACACTTTAAAACCAAAATCATCTCCACATGCAAATTTCTGTTTACCAAGATAATATAACCTTCCTTCTTTTTTTTTTTTTAATGCCTGCAATGCAAACACAGGGAGAAGTAACATGGACGGATTGCATGTGGAACGGAATCAAAAGACCTTGCTATCTCTTTGGAAGGAAATTTCACCCGGGTTCTCTCGATAAACTGATCGACCTCTTCTCAAACTACACAATCATCGCCTCATAGGGCTCACGGGATTGATTGATGAAAATGCAATGCAAAGGAGGTATTCTTTTGACTCGGATTCTTTGACCAACCCACCCATGAATCAAATGAAAACCTAAGGCATTATCATGGAATCCCTAGAAGCTGTAACTCGCTACAAAAGTCCGTTTTTAAGAGCAGAGAAAATCGTGTGATCTTGAGAAGCTTAGGAAGTTGTTTTTGGGGTTTTTCATTTGGTTGGGGACGTTGGGACATTTTTAACACATCTGTTTTCACTACATCTCATTGTTGTTTATAGAATTTTCTGAGTGCTTACTGTATTTCTCTTTTTTTTTTTTTTTGTGAAATTCTTTTGTTAAAATTGAAACTAAAAAAAAAAAGACATGAGGTTTATACAGTTTAAAGCTGGGGATTTGATCATTTCACTGAAACTCTAAAAAAATGGAGTTTTACTTTTACATCGATAACTAATTATAGAAACTGCTATGAAGCTTTTCCCTTTTTTCAGACATAATTCTCTAGAACTACCCTCTTATTACTGCTTAATACAAAAACTAATGTTACAAAACCCATACAATTAGTTCATCGCCGTGAAGTCTTATTTTTCATCTAGTCAGATATGTATTTACGAAATTCGTAAAAAAAAAATTCTATGTTTAAAGCATAATTTCTAAGTTAAAAAAGTATAGAAAATATATTTTGAAAGCCTATATTTGGTTTGTTAACAATATTTACATACAATAATTATTTTTCCATTAAATTCTCAAAAAAAAAGTGATTTTCTTTTTTTTGATCGGATAGTACTTTATCCACACAAAATGTGGAATGTCAACAACAACCCATCATTCTTTTCTCATGCAAATTTACGATTTAATTTAACTATTCCTTTCTAATGGCCATGCAACCAATATGAGTGGAGTTAACTTTAGAGCTAGCTTAGACACTTAATCTAGATTAAACATATCTAATTTACCATAGAAATTGCATAATTCGAATGACCCATTAAATCAACTAAAAAAATCATTAAATATTTACCAAATATCAAATATCCTATTAATTATCATGAATTTACCCTACAAATTTCATAGTTTGGGAATATTTAGGAAAATTATAAATTTCATGACGTAATTTGATATTTTCTAAACTTAACCCAATCAAGACTTGGATCACCATCCTTATTCTATAAGGGTACTTGGAAGTCTTAATTCTTCTTAATCCTCATTAGACAAATTCTTTTTGTCTTATACTAGCTCACTTTCTTTGGTTAAATCCTTCTTTTTGAAACTTGAATCCCAAACCTGGCAAGTTAATTGTCTTTAATGATATCAAAATATATTTAGAAAAGGACTAAAATGTGAGAACAGCAAGTAATCCATTTAAATTATGTAATAGTTTTCTGCTTAAGATGATCACTTTCAGTTACGTAATAATTTGTGGATTATGTAAATAACCTCCTCATTTCTTCCTTGACTATATGAATTTTGTTTTTCCATTTATTGTTTCTATTTTTCATAATTCAACCCAACCTAAAACTTGAACAACCAACTCAAATTTTCAATTGGCTATTTTTAATTGTGAATTGAAATTCAACTCTCTTTTTTTCCTCACGATTTTGTCAGTTATTCGGTTTCCTTTTACTTTCTATTATTATGTCAATGTTTTGGTTCAATCTCACATGGTTTACTTAGATGTCATGTATTTTCAATGTGATAAACATAAGTTTAAAAAAAAAAAAACTAGATCTACCTTTTTTACATAGTAAAGTCTATGTGAGGCTTTTAAAAATTTCAATAAAATCCCACTTATATACATTAAGGAAGAAGCTTAATTTAACTAATTTGAACCAAAATAAAGTTAAAACAATTTTGGTGCATTAATTCAATCCAACCAAAAACTACAACAAACAAACTCAAAACTTTATTTGCCACACCTAGTCAGATTTGAGATTCATTTCTCTCATTTCCCTGGTTTTTAATTTAGAATTTTTATTTAATTTTTGTTTCTTACCTTTTTCTATATTGCAAACAGTTTAAAGTTCCATTTTTCAGTAAATTTTCTAATTTTCTGTGAGTGATGATTACCATTAAAATGCATAGTTCTACCATACTTGAATCTTTTTTAAAACCAAATTTAGTAAATAAACATAACTCTTTCTAGATGAAAATGTCTAATTAATTAGGTACATGTCAATATATATATATCGAGAGAGCAAGAAAATTTACTAATTTCCTGATGAGCAAACTTTATAGAGGTCACAGATGTATGTGGTAACCATCATGCTCCCATGAGACTTTCCACTTTGAATACCCAAAGTGTGGTCACATATGTCTTCCATCGTAACCAGTTCCAATAATGACCTATGTGGAACCTTATGTTGAGTAAATTTCATGAACTTTTTGGAAAATTGGACCACTAGCACATTCTCTCGCCTAAGCAGTTTCAGAGTTGGATAATCAACATCTTCTGAAATTACATAACCGGTTAACTTACTGATGAAAATGGATTATTCTCTTTGTTTTCCAGTGCTCGTCTGATGGAGTTATATAGCGTTTCATAATTAGTACTTTAGACAATCATAATAGTCTCCAGATCAAAAAAGACTCTGACGTCATTTTCACTTCCCGATTCTCTCATGTTTTATCAAATTTCTTTCTCCTACGATGATCATGTTTCGATCACACCAGTTGAAGACCATATGTGGAAATAAAAAAATAAAAATTAGTGTGATGATTGAGATATTTTGAATAAATTTGAGATATTTTGAGATAACTGATGATAAGTAATTTTATCCTCGTCGGCCATCAGCGATTTACCCTTGTCGGTCATCATTGGAGATCGCTGAGGAGAAGTTAGAGAAGATTTAGGATTTTTAATTTTTTGGATTTCAACTTGAAACTGAACTAAACAAAATTGAAATAGAGTTCAGCTTTAATTTAAATCAATTTCCATGATTTAAAAATAAAATTCAAAGCAAATCAAACCGAATCGGAGAAAAAAAAAGTAAAATTGCATATAATTGTAGTTTTCAAATACACGCGTTTTCATGGCGCGTGGATTTTATGGAGTATTGACTATTGAGTTAAAAAAAAAACAAATAGCCAAATATAAAACAATTCTCTCTACCTCAAAAATTTACTTGTTTTATTTTTGAACCGAAGAGACAAAGACGAAGAGACAAAGACTTGTTCGTCTTCATTCTTCTTCTTCTTCTTCTTCTACTATACTTTCATTTTATCGAGAGAGAAAGAAATAGAGAGAGAGAGAGAGAGAGAGATCAAAAGAAAGAGAAGAAGAAACGAAATCATAAAGAGGGAAAAAACTTATAGAAGAAACTGAAATTTTACTCGGAAGGAAACGTTTCAATACGTGCTTAGATATCGATTCTTCATACTCTTAGAGATTTACATAAGTTTCTGTGAGTGTGTAGCAATGCAAAGAAGGTATTCTTTTGACTCGGAGTTTTACTTTTACATTGGTAACTAATTATACAAACTGCTGTGAAGCATTTTCCCTTTTTTCTTAATCGAAACAGAATTCTCTATAGTAGTAATATATTTTTTTTTTTTGAATAAAATGTAAAATTTATTCAAAAAACTTTTTTTTACATCAAGTGCAACAAGTTTATAGAGTTGCTATAACAAGTTTAAAGTTAAAAAAATAATAGAAACATGTTTAATCAAGTTGCAAACCACAGTTCCATTCTTTTGTATACAGTTCCATTGTATAATTAGTTAAAAAATAATACAAACATGTTTAATCGAGTATCTCCCATGACACGAATCGTTGATAGTCTATTACGGACTTACTTGTCTATGTACTTTGTGAATTGAGCATGATGTGTAGCCGGTTCCCCGTGTCTTCTGCCATTCCTCTCCCACCAAATCGAGTGAATTGATAGTTGAAAAACATATCTCAAGATGAACAACTTGATATTCTCTTGACTTGTGTCCATAAGAATACCAAGTATTGTGTCCCACTGAGCCATGTAATGTGTCTGAAGAAGTTAAAGTGTAAGCACACTCCAAATCGCCTCTGAGTAGGGGCATGTGAAAAAGTGTGATTTCTTGTCTCCAGTGGCTCCGAGCACAAAGAACAACCAGTTACAACAGTATTGTTCCAGCTAAGCATTCGATCTCCTGTCGATAATCTTTTTTTTACCGCTAGCCATGCCATAAAAGCATATTTTGGCGCATTGTGGGTGAACCATCTGCCCTTGTACCACTCCACTCTTGACTGCTCTTCACAAATTAATCTTTAAGTCTCCTTTGAACTGAACCTCGCTTTAAATTTATCTATTTTTTGTTGCCACAAAACCATATCCTCCTCTGCTGACATTTCTTTGAGGCGTTGGGAAGTGATAGCCTCTTCAATCTCATTCAAGTAATCTACTTGATGAGTCCGAGTTTTATGTATCGTCAGCACACTCTCCATTGTTGAGTGTATAGGTATTCCCAAATCTATATTTCCCCTTAGCCCTGTGATGTCAAAAAATCTACCATCAAAGACCACAAACCTCTTCCCCATTGATTTTTGCTTTGTTTGGATTCATATCCGGTCCAGACCATAAAAAGGAAGAACACATTCTGTCTATCTCATTGATACATGACTTTGGAAGCCGGAAAGCTGCCAGCCAGAAGTTTGTTATACTCCATAACACCGAACTTATCAGATTCAGTCTTCGTGCAAAAGAGAGATATTGAGCTGCCCATGATCCTATTTTTTTCTTGATCTGTTTCAATAATGGGAAATAATCTGCAGATGTTAGTCTTTTGGTGACCAATGGGAGCCCTAAATATCTGACCGGGAGCTGTCCCACAGCGAAAGGGAAACAGGCCATCAGTTCTTGTTGAACATGGTTGGTTATACCAGCTAAATACATCGTTAATTTTTCCATACTGATCTTTAGTCCCAATCTTTGAGATCTGATTTTAATGAACCATGCATACGTTGTCCCAATCAAAGCAAGAAGAACAAATGCACAAAGCTGTTTAATTGACAGAAAACAAACTTTGTCTTTATTTCTTGTTTTTTTTTCAATATAGAAGAAGATGGAATTAATTATTCCTACAAACTTGGAGACATGAATTTGATGGGAAATAGCATGCACTTGTGAACCCTTGTTCCTACATGCTCGGAATAGAGAGGACGTCTACTCTCTAATTATTTATGCAAAATAGAAACCAAACACATAGACTCGATGATATACTTTAGGTTTAGCTTAAAACATATATGATTACAATCTTGAACAATTATGATTGTCTTTATTTATTTTGTTCACATGTCACTCTTTGTAACCCATGGAAACATAGATAATCCCATCACATCAGATAACTAATTATACAAACTGCTATGAAGCAACCGGAGAATGGTTTTTCGGAGGATAAGCTCCCAAAGTGAGTCTCACCTGAAATTACCTATCCAATTCAAATTATAGAACTTCTAGGTTGGATTTTTTGAGGTTTCGTACTGTTTGAGAGGTTTATCCGTTTTATTTTAGATTGTCGGCGAGAGCCATTAAGTCACTTGCAATGGGAGAATTGGAGGCTAGGAAGCTCAAGTATCCAAACACTGGGACGGAACCCATTCTCATGGGTATTTTAGTCGAAGGTTTGCGACTCTGAAAGCTTTATTTGCTTCAGCTATGTGTTTGAGGTGTCGACTAGTTGGACTCTGTTTTCTAGGGATCTATATGTTGGCTTTGGTATATATGCTTGTAGTGGTAAAAAGCTTGCATTTAGTTTTGAGGAATCGTTACAATAATGCAGGTGAGATTGCTTCCCCTATAATTGTGTTTTTCACCTCATATTAAAAATATGGCCTAACTTACCCCAAAAGCTAGCTCAAGAGTTAAAGGTTGTCACATCCTTTATATATTGCCCAAAGATTTTTATCCCAAACAATGTGGGACATTTAGGACTCTAATATGTCCTCTCGAGATGTGGGTGGGAAATGGTCCAAAGAAAACAACCCAAGCCCAACATTTGGGATAAAGATCTTTGGGCAATATATAAAGGATGTGACCACCCTTAACTCTTGAGCTAGCTTTTGGGTTAAGTTAGGCCACATTCCTAATATGCTATCGGAGTCTATGGTTGGCCCAACAAGCAATTTCCCACAAAAAATGGTTTCCCACCAAATGTGGCCATATAAGTGGCATGTTTTATTGTGGTATTTCCGAGATGTTGGGCTTGGGCTGTTTCCTTTGGACTGTTTCCTACCCACACCTCGAGAGGGTCTATTAGAGTCCTAAATGTCCCACATTGTTTTGGATAAAGATCTTTGGGCAATATATAAAGGATGTAGCAGCCCTTAACTCTTGAGCTAGATTTTGGGTTAAGTTAGGCCACATTCTTAATAGTTCATATGGGGATGAGGTTTTGCTTCTGCCCTTCTGTTTCTTAATCATCAAAGCAGTATATTCAGTTGTTGAATGCCTTGTGTTGGTTGATAGAGGAGGATCGGCTAATTTAACTCTAGAGAGTGTAAATAAGAGACTGGAAAGTCTTACAAGTTTAGAGAGACCCGTATAAGATAATGCAGGTGAAGAGCTCTCTATCTTGCTTTGTGCTTCAGTTCAGCCGCTAGACTGACTCCGAGCAAGCTTATAAGCATAGGCTATGCTTGTTCCTATAAAAAAATTATAAAGACAGTGGTGGTAAATTGTTTCGGATTATGTGTTATACTGATGTCTATTAACCTTGTTATTGTCAGTTTTCATATCAGGCACTAGCACAGCTGCTAAGTTATTGAGGGGGAATGGAGTAACACTTTTTAAGGTGCGAGATGAGACCATAAACCTGCTGGGGAAATCGGACAAGTACTTTTTCAGCCCAGAGCATCCTCCTCTAACTGAACCGCCTCAAAAAGCCATTGCCAAGGCCATTGATGAGAAGAAGAAATCTAGTGTGCTTAAACAACACTTTCTTAATATTTGTCAATCCTTGTGTTACAGGTGTGGATGGGGAACTAACCACGGCCTACTTGCTTCTGGGGATTTGGTCTCAGAAGGAATCAACAGGCCACCAGATTTTGGGGACGCTCGGGTTCAATGAAGATAAAGCCAAAGAAGTTGCAAAATCGGTAAGTTTTGAAACCCGAATTCTATAGGATAGAAAAGCTTTCACTAAGGTAAGTGTTGAGTGTTTGTTTGGTGCAGATAAATGAAGATGTAGATAGATTTGAGCTTCAAGAAACAAGGTCAATAATGATGTGGTTTATTTTAATCAGCAAAGCTTCTGTGACTGAATATGGAGTAGCAAAAGCAACTCTCAGATTCAAGACTTGGCAAAAGACCCCTTTCTTGAAGGAATAACTTTATCGAACTAGACATTTGCAGGCCTTCATTAACATTCCCTTTCAATACTTGTTTACGGTTAGTTCTATTTTCTGAATTTTTATAATTCTGTTAAACTAAGAAAGGTAAGCAGTAAGCACTCCATGCTATGAAGTTTAAGGAGAAACAGACCCATGATCGTGCTCCATCAAATTTGTGTGTTGAAGAGGAGAAAATCATGAATTATGAATTATGTGTTGTATTGCCGCCTCTTGAAGACCTTTTTTGAAGAGGAGAAAATCATGAGTTGTATAGCTATAGCCTATTGTTTAGATTCCACTGCTCATTGTATTTTGATTGAAAATTCTCATGTAAGCAATTGGTCAAGTAATATTTATTTTCTTCAATTATAAAAAAAAAATTGATAGCCAAAAAATTCTTGGAGAAACTGAAGAATGCATTAGGTGGAGCAGAGCTTAGAAAAACCTTGATTTGGTGATGGGAAAGAAATAAAATTATAAAACTGCAAATCATTCAGTCAAATAACGACAATGAGTACCCTGGTCATCATTAGCAACAGTTTCAGTAGGAGGCGTTACGAGTCGATGCCTGTGTGGCTTTCCTCCACCTAAAACATTTCATTGATCCAGTGAATTCTACTTCCTTCCCTAAGGTGAATTCTTTTTTTTTTATATATGTAATGTAATCTTTTTTTTTCTTAATATATATATTGCAGGGGATAAACGCACGTAATAGAATGTTTCATGACATTCTTTTATGGAAAATCGACACACATGATATATCTCTCGTTTGGAAAAAAAAAAAAACTTTTCGAGATCGTATTAAATCAGAGAAACTATAGATTTCGAGGTACGCGTTATCGAATTTCTTCGAGTTCCTGGAAAATTTCTTGGCTTTGATCGTTAATCTGCTGTAATCGCTTGATAGGTGGACTGACTTTGGGCGGATTAGTTTGTATTCTTGGCCATTATTATCTTCTGGATTTAGGTTAAAGAGGAATCGCTTACTTAGATTTAAGTATTATCTGCTAGCTCTGACATATATTGATAACACTTACATTTTTTTTTTTTTTGTCGGCACACTTACATTGTTTGTGGAATTGAAATTGTAGGCGGCAATGAGTTCCTAACTCTTTTTCCAGCGAAGAGGTTAGAAACCTTCTTAATATATATTATTATGTTAGTAAAATATATTAATTACCTACATCCCTTAGGGAAAAGAGCACCTCTATTGCTCATAGTAGACTTTGAAATGTCAGAAGATGACAAAAGCTAAGTTACCGTCGCATCGCCATAACAGTTTTCATACGCTTCTTTACTAAGCACAAACATTACAAATACATCTTTATCTACCATTTTCAAAATAGAACTTAAGAAATCCTTATCCCCTGTAATTATGAAAATCTTCTTATTTCTATTAAGATTGTTTATATCAACGGCCTTCAATAACATTTTCTTATCGGCTCCATCAGTTTTTTGCTAATTTGTTTTGAAAATGAAAACAAAGAAAGAACACACTGAAATAAACTTATCATTTCCAATTCAAACATGCCAATTTAAGGAAAAACTAAAAACTCTATTGAGAAAGTTTTTTACCTTTGCCATCTTGCCAATTATTTACAACGTATTCGTTACAATCTGAAATGTCACACTTCATGTTAAAGTATGATCTTAGTACTCTTAAACAGAACATGGAACATGCTTTGAAGCAATACAATCAAAATTTGCACATACCGGGAAAGATTATTGCAATACGACCTAATTATGGAAGCAGATATCGTGACATTATGCGACAAAGTCTTTGAATTTTTTCCTAACGAGAGATATATCATGTGTGTCAATTTTCCATAAAAGAATGTCACGAAACATTCTATTACGTGCGTTTATCCCCTGCAATATATATATATATATTAAGAAAAAAAAGATTACATTACATATATAACAAGAAAAGAAAAAAAAGAGGATTCACCTTCGGGAAGGAAGTAGAATTCACTGGATCAGTGAAATATGTTTTACCTGTGCACTCTTTCAAAAATCTTCCTTTGGAATTTCCAGTAACATGTGATCCATATGCTTGCCTTTTTCATGTGGACCAGGATCGTCAAAACTGAAGAGTACAAGAATATCATATAAGTATAAAGAAGTCTGTAAGAAATCTGGTAACATGTGTAATTATAGTTCTCAAAACTCATCAACTTGAACAAATGCTTTACTAGTCAATATAGCTGACATTGCTGTACATCATATAGTTGTACATGTATTCAAAACCTCAAAATGGCACTGACCTGCAAAACCAGAAACATTCAAGCTGGTTAGGAGAGCCTAAGAATAATCACTGAGAAGAGAAATAAAGTTTCTGGGAGATTACCTATCAGAGAGTAGAACAAATAGCTGATTCTCAGGATCTCTAAGAGCATTGG
This sequence comes from Cardamine occulta, assembly GCA_028015245.1. Taxonomy (NCBI): domain Eukaryota; kingdom Viridiplantae; phylum Streptophyta; class Magnoliopsida; order Brassicales; family Brassicaceae; genus Cardamine; species Cardamine occulta. The sequence continues at coordinate 9,880,350 of CM051371.1, forward strand.
TCAACAAACGTCTTTCAGCATCAATCATTGATATTCTACCCCAGACCACCTTCAGAAAACATAATATACTTGTTTTACCACAATCATGAAAACTATTACAGAAGCAATAGATATTCATGATACATCCACCAACTAAATCTAGACATTCCAGACCTACAGTTTTTCTTTTCATGACCATAGAGAGATGACATGAAGATATCTACAAATATCGATATCAGACATAGAAAAAGGAACAGACCTTGTCGCTTCGAATTTCACGGTTAACAAAGTAACAACTGGTGTGGACCAGCATATCCTTTGATGCATGGATATAAACAGAAAATTTACCCTCATGACCCTGTGAGAAAGAACAAAAGCAAAAATCCATCAGTGAAAGAAATTTGTCGAATAAAGAAAGAATCATATAAACACAAAGATACTAATCGTATTGCAAATGTTCATAAGGCACATCTAAGTAAACAATAGAAGAGCACAAGATACTCCTAACCAGATCAAGATTTAAACTTCTTCTGAAATTTGATTGTACCTCTAGTTTAGTTTATCCAAGCTGGCCAATATAAGAAAGAAACAAAAGAAATGACATACAAATGAATCACATCATAGATTCTTGAAGAAGATATGTTCCTTTCCTTAAGAGAACAACACAATTTCACCACTTTAACATAGAAATGGAAGAATCAAACATCTGAACAGGAAACTTAAATTGGCAATTTCAAATTAGTACCAACAATCAAAAGTCTTAGCTATATCCAAACCAAGAAATGTCAAACCATCATCAATGTTCCTGATAGCCAATTCAAAATACACACACCATCACACGCATTGCTTCATAGCAAACATCTCAGTCAACAATTTCAAGCAATGCTTCCAAATCCAAGATTCCACGCAATCGATTTCAAATTCCGTTTCGTTTTCAAATCGAAAAAAAATCCAAAATCCAAATTCGAGTTTTCAAATCGGATCCCACAAAAATTCCAAAATCGAACACTATTAACAGCCACAACTAATTCACGCATACACGAAAACTAAAAAAATCAAGAAGCCGGAGAAAACGAAACCTGGAAAATTTCCGATTTCGCGAGCTTGTTTGTTTCCACCAAAGATCTAGAGAAAATATAAAGACTCCGCCAAAAAATTCATAGCTCTCAGCGAACGAAGAAGCTGAGAGCTACACACACAGAAACTTATATAAATCTCTTAGAGTATTGAAACGTTTCCGTCTGAGTAAAATTTCAATTTCTTCTATTAGTTTGTTTCCTTCTTACGATTTCGTTTCTTCTTCTCTTTCTTTTAATCTCTCTTTAACTCTCTGTTTCTATTTCTTGCTCTCTCTATAAAATGAAGGTATAAAAGAAGAAGAAGAAAGCAATCGAGGGTCATCGGTGATCCTTGTCAAACCTGTAGCTAAACCTGGATCGTCGATTAGGTTGTAGTATTTTAGTCCGCACGATTAAGAAACATGAGAAACGTTTTGAATTCAGCCAATAGAAATCGAGGGTCATCGGTGATCCTTGTCAAACTTGTAGCGTTAGATCTGGATCGTCGATTAGTTGCAAGAAAGCACATGTTGTAGTATTTTAGTCCGCACGATTAAAAAACATGAGAAAACACATTAATGAGCGCTATGCCTATAAATTAATATCAAGAGAAAATCGACACACATGATATATCTCTCGTTTGGAAAAAAAAAAAAAACTTTTCGATATCGTATTAAATCAGAGAAACTACAGATTTCGAGGTACGCGTTATCGAATTTCTTCGACTTCCTGGAAAATTTCTTGGGTTTGATTGTTAATCTGATGTAATCGCTTGATAGGTGAACTGACTTTGGCGGATTAGTTTGTATTCTTGGCCATTATTATCTTCTGGATTTAGGTTTTAGGTTGGGACCAGAATAATTTATTAATTTAGAGAGATTATAATTTATCGAGTATTAATTTATAAAGGTTCTACTGTACTATGTTTGTTATTAGTGAACTTTGTATTGTGTGGAGTCTATGTTGTGTGTAGGCTTCCTATTTTATGTATGCTTGTAATGTTTTTGCTTTGTAAAATATTCCTTTTAATAACCGATCTTCATCATCCTTAGATTAGATGCTACTATGATAATCATGATCATATGTAGCTAGAAACAAAGGTATTCAATTGAAGGAAAATGGACGTATCCAAAATTTGGAATAGAGAACACAAAATTGTTGAAATTATTTACATACTGTAAATCACTACATTACTCGAAATGCTATATACTTTTATTTAAATTATTTTTAATATTTTACAGCTTTGTTTTCTAATATACAAAATACTAGATCCGGACCAGGATATAGTATTTATATGGTATAGCATTTATAACACAAACTTATATTGGTTTGGTTTCATCAAGTTTGTGAATGTTTGAAGTAATAATCGTTTCACCATGAAATTCGGATCGACATGATGGCGGACCCGGATTGAATGTGAACCGCGATCGGTTAGATTTCTATTAAACACACAAGCTATCAAACTGGATAAAAACCGCAAACAATTAAAACCCTCCTAAATCGGATGACCTAAATAGAGTTGTCAAGCAGGTTAAACCCATCCGCTAGGCCCACAAAAAATCAGTTCTACGAAATCCAAGGGAGTAAATAGTATGTCCACATATGCCCCGCTTGAATTTGGGAGATCCGTGGTTAACCCACATACATTTCAGTAAACCATTTTTCCTAATTTATAAAATATATTTAAAGCAAAAAATTAATTAATATTAATAATAAGTAATTGTAAACATAAATTAAAATATTCTTTTAAAAAAAACTTAATTTTTGATAATTATGTTATATATATTAAAAATTCTTTAAAGATTTTAATACTATATATGAGATAAATATATAGTTATATTTTTTTTTTCAGAAGTTCACAAGTAACCCGCAAATCCGGAGGATTCACTGGCAAAAACATATAATTATCAGTGAAATTTTTGAAATTGAACTTAGTTATCTCAATTATATGATCTCGTCTCATTACCCAAAATTCTTGTCCATAAATAAAAAATTCTCTTCTAGAAAACTTAAAATTTTGAAATTATGTTATATATTTTACATATGATTTTAAAATTTTAGTACTATATATTCAAAAAATATATAATTATATATTTTGTTTTTTTTTCAAAAGCCCGCAAATAACCCGTATACCCGGGTTCACCGACAAAAAATATAATTATAAGTGAAATTTTTAAAATTAAATTTAGTTATCCAAATTTTATGATCTCATCCCATTATCCAAAATTCTTGTCTCGTATTTTATCTACTACTAGATTTGGACCCGCACATACGTACGGGGTTATATTTGTAAAATTAATTTATTTGATATTTATTTTAAAAATATAATATAATTATAAATGTTAAATGATGTTGCGTGTATATTTTATAAATTAATTAAAAAATTTCTAAGTGTATGATTAGAGGTGTTAAATCAAATTTGGATTCAGTTTTTAGTTCAAGGTATATCAGTATATAAGTATATAACCTAGGCATATATATATTTTAGATTGGAAGACAGTCTCGTCCCATATTCATCAGAAATTTTGTGTCTCATAATTGTTTCATTTTAAATAATTACCTGTTTGACAATTTTTATTATAAGAGATGAGTAAGGTTTATGATAGTATGCCCGTATTCCCGTTTGAATATTAAAGTTTTATAAAATTAATGAAAATTATCCAAAAAAATTATAATTCTCTAAATATTTTAAACAATTACCCGAAATTCCACAAAAACCCACATTGAAATGTATTCTTACCCATCCTATATTTCTATAAATATTTTAAACAATTACTCAAAATTTCCAAAATATATGTCTCGAAGTGGATTTGTATATGTTCCATATTCACCCCTTATCTAAATTAGTAAAAATTTGTGAATTGAATTTACATACGCAAATTTTTAGATCTCTTACTGTTACCCGAAATTCATATCCTTTTTTTTAATCAAAAATCGTTCGAGTAGTGTTTTTTTTATTCATTATCCAAATGATCCATTCTTGTTTCATACTTACTATTTTCCGTTCCGATACCATAATTAGATTGGCTTTTAATATATCATTTTTTGATTTCGTCGAATAATGATATCTAGATTCGGATCTCCATGTACGTGCGGGTTATAATTTTAAAGGCCAATGTAATAATTAACACAATTCAATAAATTAATAAGATAATATATATTTTTAAAATCCTATATATATTTTGTTGTAATCGTTATTTAATTCATAAACCGGTCTTATACCTGTTTGATATATAGTTCAGTGTTCCGTTAGTTTGAATATAGTTTATAGTATTTATAAAATAATAATTACATCATTTATCAGTATGTGCGGAGGAATGTTCATGCAATCTATAATTTTTTATAAAATATGAAACTTATCACTTTTATGTAATATATTTTTTTCTTAATTTAAAATTTATAACTGTTATTTAAATTTTTATTAATTAATAATCATTTATAATTTAGTTATTGCCAACTTTTTTGAAATTCATTTAATCGACCCATAATAAAAGTTTGTTGGGCCGAATATCTTGTTTCATTAGAGCCAAGCTTTATTACATAAGTGAATCATTGTAATATATATTTTATTTATGTTTATATAGTAAATAGATATATTTTGAGAATTATATTTAAAAACAATTTATTGTCTTAAATAAACTGAACCGACATACAGATTTTTTTTTCAAAATGTCGATGTCGAACAATATTCTCTTCAGTTTGTTATTTCCTTCCAATAATCTTCTCTTCAATCTACAACATATCATCAAATTCATGTCTGATTATACATGAATCTCTTTCATTTGGAACTGGGTCATCAAATTCATATATGATTGATTATACACTGTTTATCTTCACAATTGAGGTAAGCTAATTTCTCTCAGATTTATACTTAATATGTTTTGTAATATGCCAATTCGTTCTAATAAGCCTCAGATCCTATATCGCTAGGGTTATTTTTTTTTTTGACGAACAAAATCATATATGTTTATGAAAGCTATATATTTGATGATTTTTTGTTTCTTTACAGGGGATAAAGTTACTCCAAATTTGAAGAGACATTTCCTTTGAAGTTAAGAAATGAAAACCTCTTTGTCAGTTGGTTACTTGGTTTCCTCTGCCTTGCAACAGACTGGTAAGGACAATTCTCTTGGTAGATATAATTGAAACATGATTTAATATAATCACTATTTTAGTTATGACGTGGGTCAAAAATTGTAAATTGCAAAATATAGATGTAATATATAGACGATTTAAATTAGCCAACAAAAATATTTACCGTGTTTACCCGTAACAGATGAGGACTATATTATTGCCTTATAGGATTTGGAGGGGTTTTTCCAACAGCACTTGCAACATCAGGTCTGTTTACCATGGATGTTGGTAAAAACAATGATAAGTTGTTGTATGATGCATTCTACATGGGACTTAAACAGAAAATGGCAAGCGGCCATGTAAACTAATTATTGTGTTTTCTTCCTATAGCTAATACACTGGTTTTTAAGAAACTGATAAGACTGTTTGCTTTTGTGATTCAGTAACATTTCGAGTTCGTGGAGAAGTTCATGTGCTCTGTCTAAATACAGTTGTAGTCATCTTGTTTTCAATGAAGATATCCAAGTAACATCTATACTTACAGGCCGTGGTATAGAATTTTCGGATTGAATCAAAACTTTATTAATATTTTATTCTTCTTTAAAAAGAAAGAAGATAGGAGAACATAAATAATTAGAAATTTTGAACTTGAAAACTTAAAAAAAAAACACTTAAAATTTAAGACTAACATCAAGCTCCTGAATAAATAGAACACACTAAAATCTCCAAATTTCTTGCTTCTGGAATCACTTTCATGCAGCATCCAGCCATCCACTTTATTCTTGTCACCTTCAATCTCTTCCTTTTTAGTATCAACTTTGATTGAATTCTTTTCACCTTTAATCTCTTCCTTTTCTTTTTTCTTTGAATGTATAATTTCTTCCTTTTCAATATGATCTTTGATTGAAAAAACCACATGTTTTTTTGGAAGTTGATAAAATCAGAACCGTCCTCCTTACTTCTCTTGGAGGAAGGAGTAGTTGAAGCAGCACCCAAAGAATCAGACATATCACTGCTATTAGTCAAGGCAAGTGGTCCATGTATCAAATTCAAGTCAATAATCGCCATAAATCAACATATTAATTATTGGAAAATCAAGAATAGATAAATGAGATTTTACCTGATGAATAGAAAGCTCATTAGTAGAATTTGAACCCTGAACATCTGAATCTTCAAATATTATCAACAATTGATGCATCATGATCCAACCAAACGTGAGAAACCTTGTAAGTGTCATTCCCATCATTGTTGTTATCTTTTTCAATGTTGACCAGTAACTAGAAAGTGTCTCGCAAAGGTTGAGGAGTATTAGTTGGATCTTGAATATGTATATGTAAATAAGATTAAGTAAAAGTAAACAAACTGACAAAAACTAATATGTAAATTATATTCAGTTTACCTCATTCCAATGACCTTCGAAGAGATCATTGGCAGATTGGCCAATAATATCAAATGCATTATTGTCCAACAACATAGTCTCACCAGTGCTATCCATCAGCCCAACAATTAATTTGTACCTATATTTTTGAAATAATCCATCAAAAGTATGAGTAAGACAAATCAATTAACATTTCATACAAATAGTGATAGTGAATATGTTGGTGGACTTGTAAAAGGAGGATTTGCAGCCATAATTGTAATCGTAATGTGTAGTACTAATTTGAAAGTTGGGTTGGTGTGAGTAGTGAATATGTTTGTGAAATAATATATTTATAGTATTTCGAGAGTCGGTTTTAGATTTTAGGGTAGCTACGATTATTTCAAAATCACACATTTTTTTAATTTAGTTTTGAAATATAGATTCTTGGTATATGCTTATTTTAAACGATTATATTCTATATGGTTATTATATTTTATTTCCGAATTTGATGGAAAATATTTTGTATATATTTTTGATTGAATATACCGGATAAATTTACAGATTTTCTTTCTGTTTGAATAGTTTTGAGATTTCTATAATATTCTCTCAATCCTAACCATTCGAGATTTCAGGATTTGTTGCTATTGGGCTTTTTATGAAAAGCGGCCAAGTCCAAAAGAACACTCTCTAGCTAGAAGATCCGGCAGAAAGATCCAATGCTCAAGATCAGGTGCCAACATAACCCAAGATCCGCGTCCCTTATCCTTTTTTCTTTTCCCAAATTGCCTAGCACTCTTTTTTTTTTCTTAAACTAAATGGCATTACATGTAATATTTTTAGAATTAAAAAATGCTTCCCTTTTAATAGTATAGATAGTTTAGATAGCAAATTTATTTATTTATTTATTCTTTGTATGGAGGTTCTGATAGCAAATTGTTCTGATAGCAAATTTATAGAAAGTAGAAAGAGAGAAGTCTCTCTCAGGACTAAAAATTGCTAGGGCTAGTCCATCAGTTTCTCACATTCTTTTTGCAGATGATAGTTTATTTTCTGCAAGGCTGATAAAGATCAATGTGAAACAATTTTAAATATACTTAACAATATGAACATGTCTCTGGCCAATAGATTATTTTTTCAAAATCCTCTATTCAATTTGGTCATAAAGTGGAGGAGTCGGTTCGAAAGGAAATGAAACAAATCTTACGCATTTCAAATGTTGGTGGAATGGGATCATACTTAGGTCTTCCTGAAAGTATGGGCGGTTCTAAAAGTAAAAAAATTTCTTTTGTCCAAGAGAGACTCCAAGATAGGACTAATGGATGGTCGGCTAAATTTTTATCCAAAGGTGGCAAAGAAGTCATGATCAAATTGGTGGCAGCAGCTTTACCAACTTATGTGATGACATGTTTTAGGCTACCTAAGACAATTACAACTAAGCTCACTAGTGCAGTGGCGAATTCTGGTGGAGTTCAAATGGTACCCAACGAGGTTTACATTGGATGACATGGAAAAAAATGTGTCAAAGCAAAAAAGGAGGAATTGGTTTCCGGACAATAGAGGAATTCAATACAGCACTTTTAGTGAAACAGTTATGGCGTTTAATGGAATACCAAGACTCTCTGTTTGCCAGAGCTTTTAAAGGAAGGTATTTTCGGAAAACATATCCACTCAATCCAATTAAATCGTATTCTCCCTCCTATGGCTGGAGAAGTATTATTTCGGGTAGACCTTTGGTTAAAAAAAAATTAATTAAAAGAGTTGGTTTTGAGCTTTCCACTTCAGTTTGGAATGATCTATGGATACCAACTGATCACCCGAGGCCAGTATTATGTAAAGGACAAAACTTTAACCCTAATATGAAAGTCAATCAATTAATTGAGCCGACATCCATGATGTGGAATATGGATTTGATTAATGAAATCATTGATCCTGTAGACATTCCACCGATTCGGGGTATCCTAATCAGTAGAGTGTTTAAAGAAGATACATTTGGTTGGCATTTTACAAATCAGGAAAATATTCGGTAAAATCAGGATATTGGACAGAACATAACTATCCCACAATCGGTACTATACCCCTTTGTTATGGGCCAGATATTCATCTACAAGCTTATACATGGAAATTAAAATGCACCCCAAAAATATGCCATTTTATATGGCAAGCTATTACATGCTGTCTATCGGTAAATTCAAATCTTCGTAAAAGAGGAATAAATTATGACGTACATTGTGTACGGTGTGGAGCAGAGGAAGAGACAGCCAATCATACTCTTTTTGAATGTCCGCGAGCAGTACAAGTATGTGCATTATCAAAAATACTGTCGGTATTTGGATTTCCAAGAAGTTCTTTTTTTCTCAAATATGGATCATCTTTTCTGGAGAATTCCGGAAGAGATCGAGGATGATAGTTTTCCATGGATTTTATGGTATATCTGGAAAGCAAGAAATGATAAGGTCGTTAATAATGTCGACAAAACCCAGAAGAAATTTTACAATTAGCAGAAGCTGAAGCTTTAGCACAAGTGACAGATAATGAGAACTTAAATCACACATTTCAGGGTACTGAAGTTTTACCAACGCCTCGGAATCAAGTTTTCAGAGGGTGTCGATGTCATGTAGATAGTTCGTGGAAAGGGACATACAATTTCTATGGATTACGTTTGTTTTGTTCTCAAGATGAAGTGAAAGGAATAGTTATGGGGGCTTGCAACACTCGTAGGTGCCTCTCCCCTTTGCACGCTGAGTTAGAAGCTCTTATCTGGACCATGACAAGTATGATTGCACTACAGAAAACATAAGTAAATTTTTTAACAGATTCTTCGGAGCTGGTGAAGATGGTGTCTACACCAACGGATTAGCCAGCTTTCTCGAAGCATCTGCAAGATTTTGCGAGAATTAAGAGTTATTTTTTAGTTTTCTCGCTTTTCTTAGTTTCTCACACTTTAAATTTAAAAGCGGATAAGTTAGCACGTAGTGCCAGACTTTATCAGCAATTTGTTATGCATGTAAACTCTTTTCCACCAGTTTGAATTTTTGAACCGTTTTAATTAATATATAACTGTTGAAAAAAAAATAGTTTAGATAAAAAATTTATCATCCAAATTATCTGTTCCCATCTTGTAGACATATTTCATGTCCCAATATTTGAAATAGATAGTGTATAGAATGTTTTGAATATGTTTTCAACCGTCCCATCTTGTATTTTTTTCTAGAATAGTTCGGTAATATTTTTTATTTTCCAATATTCGAAATGGATGGGTCATAGGTGTATGGAAATGTTTTTTTAATACATTTAAAATATATTTATTCTATTTCAACAACTCTTTGTATTCCATATTTAAAAGTTGTAATAATGTGAATCTAGTTCTCTTTTAAAATAACTTAAAACTTAATCAAGATTTGGAATACTGTTTTAAAATCTCCAATCTGTGAATATTGTTTTGTTTTGTTTGATTGCCGGAATTTAAATAGCACACAAAATAAATGAAAATAAAACAGATAATGAGAATTTAAAATTTTATAAAGTATATTAATAAGCATTTTGTATTTTTATACCACACATGTTGTGCGGATGGATACACAAATCTACTATACAATTACATGTTGCTTTCCTCTATATATAAAGTCTAAACATAGTCAATTAGTGAAATTGACAAAATTCAATCACATGAGAAGTATATTCTTCATGATAAAGTCATTTGATTGTACGCCTCCCTGTTTCACCTTACATGCTTTCTTCTTTCACAACATCTGTAGTGACAACATATGAGGAAAATAGAACATCACCCTCGTAAATCATTTTTTGTGAAGCTCTAAGTGGACTGGTAAAAGTCTTCAATCTTGCAAGTTCAATAATTTGCTTAGACTATTTTAACAATATCCCTAATATAGACAAATGTTAATACAAATAGTGATAAAAAAAATTTTGAATGTTAAATTCATTTATATTTGAGAGTTATGTACATAGAAGCAAAATAAATAAACAAATTTTAGAAAAACAGAGCATGAAATCAAACAAAAAATTTAGCTAACATGAAAATCAGGCAAATGTAATTACAACTAGATTCGAACACGCGGTACACCGCGGATCAATTTTTTTAAATATAAATTTGTAGTTTTTTGTGTTTGTTTATAAATATATTTATTTTTATGTAAATTTAACTTATTATTAATTTGTTTCTTTTAATGTTAATTGAAATTTGAAAAAGCATAAAAATTTGAAATTTTTTTGAAAAAGTATTTCATAAAAAGAGAGTGTCATGTAGTGAGTGTCATGTTATAGCAATGGAATCTCAATCAAAAAAATATGTAAAGATAATATTAATTTAGCTTATTACTTTTCAAAGAGAAACTACTCCTAAACCGATATTGCGTAAGATATTCAACTTACTCATTAGGAAACTTCACATGACTGGACATTTAAAGCCGTTATCAGTTTCATATTAAAATATTTATAAATAAACATTTTATTTATCAATATAAACACGATTTCATTTCTTAAATTTATCCTTCACATAAAAACCAAAGAAACAAACGACACCTCAACAAACAAACAAAAAACCTGATAATACCCTATGATGAAGAAATTTCATCTTCTTGAAAAAATTGAATCCATACTCTTCTAACTGGACTATCAATGTTAAAGTTAAAAGATTGTGGATCGAAGTAAGCCCGAAGAATGGAAAAAGGCTTGAAATGATTCTAGAAGATGAAGAGGTAAAATTATATATCAATATTTATCTTTATCTTTTTCTTTTAAATTGCATCTAATTATAGTTTTTTTTTAAATAAAAAAATTAGTCTACTAAGATTCATGCTACGATTTCACACGAATGGCGTGTTGATTTTGAAGATGATATAAAAGAAGGAGAAACTTATTTGATTAGCAAGTTTAAAGTCAAAGATGACAAAGATGAAATAAATAAAACCGATCTAGGCTACCGGATGTTCTTCACGTATAAGAAATTGATCCAAATTTCTTCCACACCGTTTGAAGCTGATATGTCCTCCATGCCATTATTCAAGAAAGTAGTTAATGGATATGTTCATCCTTTTTGTCCTTACGGTATTATATATTTTCATCTTTTAACTCTTCATTATCTCATTTTTAACGTTTTTACCATATTATGTAATTTATTAAGTTATAAACTATTTTCGTAGTTGATTTGGTTGGATCAATAACAAAACTTGGTGAACTAAGGAGTTTTGAAGGATATAATAGCACTGATGTATGGAAATTGCAAAACCGATATATCAAGTTTTCCATCGAAGATACGAAGTGAGTGTTTTATTAACAAATTGTTGAGTATTTAGTATTTCATTTAACTTGGTTTGTTTTTTTAGTGGGTTAGAAATAGATTGTTTTGCAACCGGTGTCTATGCAAACGAGATGTATAATAGGTTTAAATCGAGGACTGGTATTGAAAATCTGTGTCTTTTCAAACTTTGGAAAGTCATACAAATTGGAGGTAATCACTACAGGAAATTAGGGTATTAATAGCATTTCAAGATAGCGGTTTATATGTATATGCTATGATTGAATTATGATATGTTGGTTTTTACATAGCGGTTTTAAAATACAAACGCTATGATATGTTGGGCGGCAACTTAAAAATGGTTCGCGGTTAATTTTGTTTATGCTATTATTCTGTAATTGCAAGTACAAAATTTAAACCATTATTGTTGAGTTAACCGCGAATCAAAATTTTCAGTTTTCCGCCGAAGTAAAATAATTAGGTTGTAAAAAAACTCCCCCTTTCTAAAAAATTAGGGTTCAAACCCATTCTCTCCTCTCTCACTCTTGAGCTTCACTCTCACCGTCTATCCCTCTCAATCTCACTGTTGATTCCCCCTCAACTCTCGGACTGATCATACCAGAGCCTTCTGAAATGGCATCGTAGAAGACATCACAGTCGACATGATTAAGGGCAATCCTTTTGTTAGGCAAATCAACAACTGCTCCTGCAGTAGCAAGGAAAGGTCTTCCCAAAATCAATGGCATGGGTGATCCATTAGCCATCTCCACAACATGAAAATCACATGGAAGTAGACAGTCTCCAATCTGGAGTCGCAAATCTTCGATGTACATCATCGAAGTTTTCACTGAAGCATCAGCAAATGTATTCCTACCAAAGAGGTCTTGATGTCGCATATTCCCCAATCTTACTGTAATATCCTTTGACATGAGGTTGACACTTGACCCAGAATCACAAAGAGAGTCTCTGAATCCAACTCCAATGATAGAACACGACACATCAACTTTCCCAGGATCTTCTATCTTAGGTAGCTTCCGTAGATAGATAGGCTTCATCTTCTAAGAGATTGGAGATAAATTGAGATTGAAATCGGTATGTTGGTTTCTTTGTTAGCTTTGGTTCATAGCTTATCAAATCGATTTCAATTTATTTCCAGTCCAAACGCTTCTGTTAATGGTTAAAACACTTCTGTTAGTGGTTAAGGCGATCTGCTTAACAGAACCGTGAAAGTTAACGGAAAATCCACGTTTATGTGGCTATAACTCGAAAACAAACTTTCCATATGGCCATACATTGTTTTCAAAAGTCCTTGTGGCTACGAAATTAAATGAAAGTTCCCATGTGGCTACACCCCGATGACCCCAATTCTCTCTACCTCAAAAATTTACTTGTTTTGTTTTTGAACCGAAGAGACAAAAACTTGGTCGTCTTCATTCTTCTTCTTCTTCTACTATTCTTTCATTTTATCGAGAGAGCAAGAAATAGAAACAGAGAGAGAGAGAGAGAGAGATCAAAAGAAAGAGTAGAAGAAACGAAATCGTAAAGAGGGAAAAAACTTATAGAAGAAACTGAAATTTTACTCGGAAGGAAACGTTTCAATACGTGCTTAGATATCAATTCTTCATACTCTTAGAGATTTACATAAGTTTCTGTGAGTGTGTAGCAATGCAAAGAAGGTATTCTTTTGACTCGGAGTTTTACTTTTACATTGGTAACTAATTATACAAACTGCTATGAAGCATTTTCCTTTTTTTTTTTAATCCAGATAGAATTCTCTACAACTACCCTCTTATTACTGCATATTACAAAAAAATAATGTGAGAAAACCCATACAGTTTGTTCATCGCCGATGTCCCAGAGCCACCACCGGAATCCTCACTTTATGCCCTCGGCTACCTTTCAACTTCACCTCCCCAAAGCTGTATACTCCAGAAACCGATCTCACGGTTAGAGTGACTGAGAAGATTCTAGAAGCACCTGGCCTGAGAGTCATTGCTGGTGGGTTCACTTCTATGGCCATAGATGGCTGCATCCTAGCTGTTATTGTGTATGTTTCTTCTACCTCTGCCACGTTCGTCACTCTCCTTGTTACGGTTTGGGTCCCCACTAGGTGAGAAACAGCTATAGATGGTGCATTGAAGTTTGAAGGATGTTTCATGTCGTAGTTGCAAGGCGTGTTTGTGTAGTTTCTTATCTCGTGGACATTGATCCCAGGGGTGGTGCATAAGAATCCTAGATAGTCCTCATAACCTACAAGAGAAAATGGATCCGTCTAATTAACCAGAGATCAAAGATCTTTGATGACATCCATTGATGAAACAGAGAAATAATATATACCTGCATCAAAGATAAGACCAGGATCTAGAGCAGCACTAGGGTTGACATGGCCACTTCCGTAATCAAAAGGAGTAGCTTTAACAAGCGTTACAGATTCTGTGTCTGAATATTGCTGTGCCTGAAGAAGCCTTCCTGCTCTATCTACGACTGTTGAGGTTGTCATCAAAGCTGATTTGATAGCAGCTGGACTCCATTGAGGATGCTTCTGCTTCACAAGTGCAGCTATCCCGGCTATATGTGGTGCAGCCATGCTGGTTCCTGATATTAACGCAAATCCTTCACCTGCTCAAGAGCCCAAAGTAAGAAATTTTAGTTCTTGATTCAAAAGAATCTCCACATGTTAGCTTCAGTAGTTTGAATGCTTACCAACATAATTGGGCTCGTCTGTTCCGTTTGGACACCAAGCAGCCCAAATTAGATAACCGGGTGCAAGAATATCCGGTTTAAGAAGATCAGCATCTTGAAAGCTGAAATCCTTGGTATTGGGTCCTCTAGCTGAGAACAATGCCACTTGAGGTGCTGATTTGTGAAGAACAGGTGCTAAGCCATCTCCGATGCTTCCTTTGGCTTTAAAGCTTTTTACTCGTCCTGTCCAATCTCTTGATGTACTGACGTTGTAGTAATCTATCAAATCCTAAAGATGCAAAAAACAGCATTTCAGATTGAGAAATTAAGCTGAGAGTTAGTGAAAGCATTTGAATCTCCCATTACCATTGACTTTGACACATCTGTAATCAGGATTCCTGGAATGGCAGAAGGAACAGGATCGAATTTAGTTCCTGGAGAAACATTTTCAACAACAAGAACAAAACCAGCAGCACCGAGATGCTTTGCGGTTTCAACAACTTTCTTGATGGAAGCTGTACCAACAACAAAGTTGAATGAATATCCACAGAGAAGAATCTTTCCTTCAACCACTTTCTTGTTCAAGACTTCTGGCCTCTGGCAATCAGATGGACTATACTTTGAAACAGAGGAATCCAGCAGAACATCATTTGCAGAAACCAAAGTGTACAACCGATTTGGGCGAGTTGATGCTGCAGAAAATACATAACAATTCATCAAACTAAAAACTCGGTAATCTAAAAAAAAACATTATTCTTTTTACTTACGGGATAAGCCAATCCCAGCAAGCATTTTTCCATTCCCAAGAGTCAGATGATTTTTGTATCTGCGATCATCAATTGCAGCGGCTACTGTAGTTATCCAGGGGCTATATGATACCAAAGTTTTTGGAAAGGGCCCTCCATTTCCAGCAGCTTGAGCAACGAAAACACCAGCTTTTACAGCTCCAAGAAGTGTTGCATCGAATGGATTCAAGAATGTTGTCTTGGTAGTTGTTGGAGGACTGTTTGGACCAACCGAGAGGCTCAGGATGTCAACTCCATCATGAACAGCCTACTCATAAAAATCTCTAATTAATATCAACTAAGGAAATTAGCAGTTAGAAAGCATCTGCAGCAGGAGAAATCATTTCATTTAAGCTGAGATATTTCTAAGTTGTGCTAAGTTCTTACTCTTACCTGATCAATCGCAGCAACAACATCAGCAACAAAGCCTCCAAAAAGCCGGTAAAGAGCCTTGTAAACAGCAATCCTGAAAAACATTAGCCTTTTAGCTTATGAAGGAGAAGAAAACAAACTGCCATTTTGTAATATCTGCCTACCTTGCACGAGGAGCCATCCCACTTGCTTTTCCGAATTCATAACCATGCATTTTCAACGGAATACCGTTATTTCCAGCTGCTATAGCTGCTGTATGACTGAAAATCCAGTAGAATCAGATTTGCTTAGTATATTTTGTCCTGAAGACAACTTTGGATTATAAAACAAAATTATATAATACAAACCTTCCATGGCCATCGCCATCCATTGGCGATGCAAAGTCGATATCTGGGTTAAACGCCCCAGCTGCTTTAGCAGCTTCAGCAAAATGTTGGGCTCCAACGATCTTCCTGTTGCAGAAGCTCTTCTTTGTATGTGGATCTTCTTCACATTTCCCTTTGTAATGAGAAAGAGGTCCATAAGGTAATCTGTGGTGAGAGGCGAAACTCGGGTGATGCGGATAAATCCCCGAGTCAACAAAACCGATAACAATATCTTCTCCTGCTCTATCAAAACCGCCACCTGTTGGCCAAACATCAGTTGGAAGTCCTAGAAACTCTGGTGTATGTGTGGTGAGTCTCCTCACTTTCCAATCTCTGGTTACAGATCTCACACCAGGGGCGCGACGAAGTGTTTCTGCCTACCAAATATAGTGGAACAGTGTAAGGGAACATGAATTTAAGAAATTTGTAGAAATGATCTTTAAATCGATTTTTCACCTGCTCAGGAGAAATATGAGCTGCAAATCCATTAATAAGGTGTTTATAGCTGTAAAGTTTTTTGTATGATCCTTCCTCAAAGAGCATCCCAAGAATCATATTGTGCTTCCTCTCTAAGTGACGAGCATACGATGTCACCAATTCACTGAAAAAGTAACAGAAATGTTAATCTGTATAGAAGACAGTTCTTTAGTTATTCAAGATGAAGAAGAGAAACAACTATCAAAAGTACCTTGATGTATCAATCTTCTCATCAGATTCAACAGCAGTTGCTTCAAAACCATTTTCTCCACCTTTGTAACTTATTATTGGATCTCCTTCCATAGTCACAATGTAAACCTCTGCTGTCACAGTAACAAGAAGCGTGGAAACGACAAAAATTCTTAAACCGATATCCATATTGGTCCGCACAAATGAAGCTCCAACTTAATTTTGGTGTAGATTCAAACTGCAGAATCAAAACAACAAATGAAGGCATTAGCATCTTGAGACCACATAAATTTTCAATAAAAAAAACAAACACGGATATCTAATCACATAAACTCTTCTCAGAGCTAAGGATATAGTGTTGGTCTAAAAGGACAAATCTTTCTCACAAAATACAGATATCATATACTGTATCAAGACACAAGAACGATCTACAAGACCAACAAGTTAAGAACATTAAAATTGAAAATCTAACGAACATTGTAGCTGGAACCACCAAAAAAACAAAAAAAAAACAAGGAAGAGATTCATCTTTCTTGAATGTGTCAAGAACCATACACATAAACAGCATAACCAAACACAACCAACCCCATAAAAAGAACTTGAAACCCAAATCAGAGTTGAAGACAAAGAACCTATAGTTTTCCTGGTACTGCTCTAGAGAAATTTGCCTAAACACATTAATCAAGTAAAGAAAGTTCAGGTCCATCTTATACCATTTATATATAAAAAAAGCTAGAAACTGAAACAGTAAGTACTGTATAACAACTATTGCTCTTCAATTAATGAGACAAACAAAGAAGACGAAAAAAGAGAAAGAATCTTTAATCTCTTAACCCTACATTTTACCAAATTAAATGAACAAATCAAAATGATCAAAAGACTTAAATAAGAAGAATATAACTCACTTTCACAAATCATTCAAGCAAAAAATAAAACCCAGACGAAATTATACAAAAAAAGAAAGAAAGATCCTTTTGAAACTGTAGCTTCAATAGAGTAAAGCCAAAAACCCAATAATGTGGTACGAAACTTACATTTGTTTCACGAGATGAAACAAACAAACAAAAAAGTTAGCTTTTTGAGACGAAACGGATTGAAATCAAAACCCAACGACCAAAGATTACAACTTTAGTCACTAGTCACTACATAAATCACATTTGTAGAAAAAAAAACACAGAAGAAGCTGAATCAGATCTTTAATGAAGCTATTAAGATAAATTTTTGATTCTGGGTCTCTTCGTAGATTGAAGATCTAAGAAAGCAGCAAAAGAGAGAAAAAAAAGGAACGAAAACTAAGTTAAAAAAAGACAAAAATTACTGTGATTTAGTGATGAATGTGAGAGTGTGTGACTGTGTGTGTGTGGGTAGAAATGGAGAAGAAAAAGGTCGTTTGGGTTTAATTAATTTTCTTGATAAATGTTTAAGGAGACAACAAAGCGAAGATGATGGAGATTATTTATATAATTGTTAAATATATATGGTAATGTTTTTGTGTAATGGTAAAATGTAAAAAGGTGTTTAAGATAATTTATGGGATAACTAAAATCCAAAAAATGGTGGTGTGGATTTACTTAAATGTCTGATTGTCCGAAGGTGAGAGGAAGGAGAGTGACCATTCGCGCGCGAGATTTGCTGTCAGTTCATTTGTAAATGACGATATTACCCCTTAAAAAGTAGATATGGGAATCAATGTTTTGTGTAAATGCCCAATACTACTATTTCCTTTGTTCTGTTTAGAGAGTTCTAGTCTCTACATTTTAACAAAAAAATAAAATTAATGAAGATATTTTAAAAAATAATAATCTATTAAATAGTTAGTTATATGAAATTATTATTATCTGTAAAAAACAAATTTCTATTTTTATATTCAAAGCATTTTTCAGAAATTGATGATCCAATATTCATTGTCCTATGTAAATAATGTTGCATGAGTTAAATCACTATTTTTTTCATTTCATTTAGGCAAATAACTAATACTTCTTTATTCTGAAGATAAAAAAAATTCTCTTTTACCAGAAATAAAAAAAATATTCTAGAAATACTTTATTGCTTCCTTTAACGAGGAAACAAAAAAAAAAAGGAAAATCATTTATCTGCTTTTGCAATGCATTCTAAATTATGATGGCCTAAATTAAACTTCAAGTGAAAGTTTTTGACAATAAAAAAACGAAAAAGTTGAGAGAGGAACATTGAAGAGGCCAAGCAGAAAGAAACTTAAATTGGTTACAGCCTTGCAGGTGAAAAGTTAAATACTAAAAATTCATAATTAGAGGGCCAATGTTATTTAACTCAATTATGATGTTTGATGGCCAACGAAAATAATTCTTTTTCAATCATAAACGGGTTTATATTTACCAAAACCATTTTAAATGAAAACAATAATACAGCTAAAGGGAGTCTATAAAATAATTTGATAATTAATCTATTTACCCTCTAATGGTTCATATGAAAAGTACAAAAGGTTATCTTAGAAAAGGAATAATAAAAATAAATGTAAGAAACAAGCCAAATAGCGTAATTAAAAACAATTGTAGGAGACACGCAAAGTTCTAAATTTTCTTACTTCACTTTAGAGTAACAAATGTGGAACCAAATCAAATAGATATTAATTTGGTCTAAGTTTGATTAATTGAATTATAAAGCAATATATATATATACTCTCTGTTTGAAAATGTTAAAAGGTGTGACTAAATTTTCTTACCATGGAATGAAAAATTTAAGAGTACATATGTGGCAGAAAAAAAGTCGAGACTCAAGACCCTAGATACTGTACTTGAATAATATACAACATATTTTAATTCATTTAAAAAGTAGCAAATGGAACCAGATAAATCTTGATTAATTACCTTTGACTAGGTTTGGTTATTTGGTTTATATAGAAACTATATTCCATATGAAAATGATAAAATGTGGTCCAAAAAAGCCTTAGACTCTCCTAGATATAACTGGTATACCAAGCTTCTACTTTATCCAAATGCGTTATTCCATGCGGCTAAATTTTTTTAAATATTATCATATACTCATATGCTTTTATTTACTTTGTTAATGTTATTTGAATATAATCATTTTCTTAAAATTATAAGTAATGATGTTTTCTTCTCATACATAAAGTTTTATAATTACATGATGTGGCTACAAATATTAAGAAAGTAACGTCTACACGATCGATCCTACCTAACTTAATGATATGAATTGTCAACAGATCATATAATAACAAAAAGTAGACAATTTTTTGAGAATGCTTATATTTAGAAACTTAAGAATTAGTCTTTCTTGCTTTTCTCCGAAGTGTCAATGAAACTTTATATTTACAGTTATATTTTAAAAGTTTTATATATTTTAAGACAGTAAATAGTGCATGCATTGTTAGGCTTCATCAAAAACCATTTTATCAAAAGTAGAATTGGAACCAACTCCTTTATTTTCCATCAAACATGATGCATTAATTCTTTATATTATTACCATTAAACCACAAAAGTTACATAGCACCAGATTCTCGGCCAAGAAGATGGATCTTTAACTGCTTGTATCTAAATCTTAGAATCTATAAACAAAACATATGTAAAGACAAGATTGTCCATACCCACGACATTGCCCATGCATACAAGGGCAATTTCTTCAACATCGGTCTAAGGCAGATTGAAGAGCGGGATACACTTTCGTTCCATACCAACATTCGCTCTATCATCTCTTAAAATCTAATCCACTCCATAATTCTTTAATAACTTGATCTTTGTTCTTGATGATTCAGTTTCTTTATATGGATGAAATATTTACTTTTTAATAGGTATTAGCAAAGAGTTGTGGATGGTTAAGAATAACTCATAATTACATGGTCAAAATTTATGCCAAACAACCACTATTTATGATATGTTCATCTCTTAAATCATTCTTTTAATAAATCCCCAAAAAAATCTTGAACATATATACATATTGATTTTTTTTCTTATTGATTTTTGTTCTTGTTTTAAATTATTTTGAAATTTATTTCTAATTTTCAAATAAAAAGTAAATTTGATTATTATAAAATCTAAGGCATACGAATGTAACTAAATACCAAAAAAAGATATATATATATATATATATAAGTTTTGCGCGTATATAAATAGACTAATAATTTGTTGTCAGTTTGTAGATATAAAAAATTTCAGGAGATTTCCAGTTGTGATGGGATTATCTATGTTTCCATGGGTTACAAAGAGTGACATGTGAACAAAATAAATAAAGACCATCATAATTGTTCAAGATTATAATCATATATGTTCTAAGCTAAACCTAAAGTATATATCATCGAGTCTATGTGTTTGGTTTCTATTTTGCATATATAATTAGAAAGTAGACGTCCTCTCTATTCCGAGCATGTAGGAACGAGGGTTCACTAGTGCATGCTATTTCCCATCAAATTCATGTCTCCAAGTTTGTAGGAATAATTAATTCCATCTTCTTCTATATTGAAAAAAAAAACAAGAAATAAAGACAAAGTTTGTTTTCTGTCAATTAAACAGCTTTGTGCAATTGTTCTTCTTGCTTTGATTGGGACAACGTATGCATGGTTAATTAAAATCAGGTCGGTCACTGTTATAGTATTGTAATTATAAATATCGATAAGAAAGTGGATTGTATTGAATGTAGACATTGAAAATTATACAATAAGAAAGATGAATATAAATTTGGAATTGGAGGTATATGGCAGTTAAAAGTTAACATCTGAAAGCACATGTGAGGATTGTTCCCACAAAAATGTCGTCTAGTCCAAACACATCATGTGTCCTGGCATTTTTTCTTTGTCTAAAAATTAATAATGTATTATTAACATCCGTATACTCGTTTCTATTATTATATTTACTTCTTTTTCTTTGGATAAATATTATATTTACTTCTTTACTGCGAGTAACCACACCATGCATTTTTAATATAATATATACCTAATCAAGCTTCTTAAACAGTAGAATAAAGTATAGATTATATATATTCGAGTCTGATTACAAATTTGTTATATACACAACCGTTCCGTTATGATAGCGATGCCGCAATCTTTGTTCCAACATAATTATTGTATTACTACTATAACTTATGTATGTACGCCCAAGGAAGAGGGAGGTTTGGATTTAAGGTCAATATTGGAGACAGCTCAGGGTTCATTTTGGGTAAACTGGGTTCGAATGTATCTAATACGCAAAATATCTCTATGGTCAATTAAGGAATCCACATCACTAGAGTCATGCACTTGTAAGAAACTTTTGAAATACAGAGATTTAACATCTTCTTTAAGCAGAGTTGAGGTTCATAATGGAGCATTAACCTCGTTTTAATATGATAAATGGTCTTTGCTGGTAGATTTTTTGACATCACAGGGCTAAGGGGAAATATATATTTGGGAATACCTATACACTCAACAATGGAGACTGTGCTGACGACACATAGAACTCGGACTCTCGATAGATTACTTGAATGAGATTGAAGAGGCTATCACTTCCCAACGCCTCAAAGAAATGTCAGCAGAGGAGGATATGGTTTTGTGGCAACAAAAAATAGATAAATTTAAAGCGAGGTTTAGCTCAAAGGAGACTTGAAGATTAATTTGTGAAGAGCAGTCAAGAGTGGAGTGGTATAAGGGCATATGGTTCTCACACAACACGCCAAAATATGCTTGCTAGCCGTAAAAAACAGATTATCGATAGGAGACCGAATGCTTAGCTGGAACAATACTGCTGTAACTAGTTGTTCTTTGTGCTCGGAGCCACTGGAGACAAGGAATCACACTTTTTTACATGCTCCTACTCAGAGGCGATCTGGAGTGTGCTTACACATAAACTTCTTCAGACACATTACACGGTTCAGTGGGACACAATACTTGGTGTTCTTGTGGACACAAGTCAAGAGAATATCAAGTTGTTCATCTTGAGATATGTTTTTCAACTATCAATTCACTCGATTTGGTGGGGGAGGAATGACAGAAGATACGGAGAATCGGCTACACATCATACTCAACTCATAAAATACATAGACAAGTAAGTCCGTAATAGACTATCGATGATTCGTGCCATTGGAGATACTCAGTTGGACAAAGGAATGAAACTGTGGTTTGCAACTCGATAAAACATGTTTCTATTTTTTTTTTTACTTTAAACTTGTTATAGCAACTCTATAAACTTGCTGCATTTGATGTAAAAATTTTTTTTGAATAAATTTTACATTCTATTCAAAAAAATAAATTATATTACTACTATATATAATACAATATAACAATATTTTTAGCTATCCTTAATGGATTAGAACATATTGTTTTATCAAAAAATAAATAAGTTAAGATCTTGTTTTAGTTTTTATCAAAAAAAAAATAAAGATCTTGTTTTAGTTTTTATCAAAAAAAAATAAAGATCTTGTTGTTGGATCCTAATTACTTCGAGTTTGCGTTGTTTAGAACTTGCGTTGTTTAGAACGTAATTCCTTTTGATAAAATGACACATCATGATCTTCAACCTAGAGGTACATATATATATATGTAGAACAAGTGACTTGACCTCTGCAATTTTTCTATAAATATTAATTTTTGTTTTGTTTTTTTTTTGTTTTTTTTTTGTAAATGTAATTTTCTATTTTCGTTTACTTTTGTTCCCCCCTTAGAATATGGAAACTCTGGTTGATCTTTGCGAAAGGGACTTTGAATTGTCTTTCGGTTAGAAAAAGACAAATATGTTATGTGCCTAATCCTCGTCTCAAACTACTTCTCGTGACTCTTTACATATATTTCATATGTAGTAAGAAAAAATCTTAAAATTTCAGCTATGCTTCTTCCCATAGTGTTCATGTTATATATGCGCAACTATATATGAATTATGCATTTATATAAAACTTTAGTAAAATACTGAAAATCTCATTAACTATTGTGAAGTATATTCAAGGGCGGAGGCAGTACAGTAAAAGGGGGGTCAGCTGACCCCAACTACTTTTTTTTTTTGTGTTATGTGTTTAGAAAAAAAGTTATGACCCCATTTAAAAAATAATTTTGACCCCATTAATAAATTAGTCTAGAAAAAAAAAAGTTTTACCTTATTTTGTTTAATTGGGTTTATGTTTAGATAGTAAATTTGTGATCCAATAAAAAAGTTATGAATGATCCATGATTCATTAGATATAAAACTAATATTATTAATAAAAATACAAAATTAACAATTAGAAAAACCTAGTTACGAAACTTTTTAGTTTCAGAGACAAATAGCAACTAACTCTTCGTCTCCTTAACTCTGACTCTGTGTCATAAATTCTGGAGTTTTATGAACAATTACAATCTAAATCATAAAGTATCAGTGGATTTTAGGTTATGTTTTTATATGTTATATATTTTTCACTTTAATTGGTTTAGATAAAACTCTAAGTTTTTGTTCCATTTAGAATTTAGGATTCCGTGACTTAAACTATAATATTTTTGTCTATTTTTAATTTTTTAGTGTTGCTATTTATATTAAACAATTTTGCCGGTTGCTACTGCAACTGTCAAGAGATGTTTTTTTGGGATGAAAATTGTGAAGAGTGCACTACAAAATCGCATTGGTAATATGTTTTCAAGTGATTACCTAGTTTGTTTTATCAAAAAGATGGCATCAAACACATAGTTCTTATCCAACTTAGAAAACTAGATGGCTAACGATGAAAGAAACTTTTTGAATATGTAAACAGTGTAGTAAACAAGTTTATGAGTGATACTAGAGTGCGGTTGTAAATTTTTTTTTTTTGAGTTTATGGACTATTTTGTTTCAGATATTTTTCTGACTCCAGTAAAATAAATTTCTGGCTATGCCACTGAGTATATTATTATATTCCCATATCATAAATGTTTTTGAATAATTAAAAACTTATGGGCACGTAGTATTTTCGGAACGAAAATCATATATGTACGTTAGTTATATGATAGTCCTATAAAACAAAACATTTAAAACTTAATCTGATTAAAAACTCATACAGATTTTTTTTCTAAAGAACTTCTACATATTATTTGTTTTCTCGATTTACTGAAAATCTTCTTATTTTCGGATTATATTCAAAACTCATATATGTGTTAGGTGTTCCTAGACTCCTAGTTCGATTCTCGGTGAATGGATGCTTTACGCCATGTTATATGTATTAGCAAAAAAAAAACAATATTTGCCATCCATTATGCATATCCGGTCCAAACATATTTTCTCACAACAATTTGTACTCTTTGATATCGGGTTTACAGTAATCTTTGAATCACTCATGCCCCCACGAAAATATACATTTTGGATGTGGTAGTGATTAGTGAATTATTAAACAATGGATCAGTCAAAACCTTTATACTATACTAAATTAAAAAAAGTTATGGTTGGTGTTGATCTGTATACAACCGTGACATTTCTTATATTGTTTTTTATAACAAAAATATATCTAATCCTAGAAAAAGTATCAGAGCAGATCAATTGATAATATTATAAACAGTTCACTATTAAGATTCGAATCATATTATCAAAATATTTCCATAGGTATAGAATTATGTACACATAGTATCACAACTTGCCTACTCGAAAAAAGATATTAGATGGAATGATGTGAAACAAAAGAAAAGAAAAAAAATTCCCTTAAGAGTGAAGATATCTAAAAGAGAATGCATGATTCTCAAATGTGATTTCGAAGCAACGTGTTTCACTTATGAAAAAGCTTCCCTACCTCTTCCGAAAATACTAAATATGCACGTTTGATCATTTAAAATTTCACCATTTTAAATCTCAATTAACCAACCATTCAACTACTGTTCCAAACCATTATTGTACTTAACCACATCAAAAATTCAACATTGCATTTTTAAATTTAGTCGCTTCCGAACCATTATCAATTTTTTAATACCAGTTTTAAATTTTGAATTTATGGTAACTTAAAGGCTTACAGCTTGCCGTCGGATGATAGGTATTATAGCTAAACTATATCAATGTCATGGCATATCGTGATATGACTAACAACTATAAACTCCTTATTCACGTGCATAATGTAAACAACACTTTATGACATATGTACTCACAATCTCCATATTCACGTGCATCTACGTACATGAGCATTAGAATAGTTCCATATACATTTGGAAAATATGTCAACAAATATTATTAGGCGATTGGGTCAGCGAATCCCGCAAATTGCATCTCCCAAGAAGATTCCACTAGGACTGATCAATCGGCCCATTTCAAACCCAATCTCACTTCTCTTTCCTTTGCTCACACTACTAATTGAAAAATAGCAAAACAAATAATCCTACTTTAGTTTTAGACTTTAAAAATGGAACCAGTAAAATATTTGGAGGGAATGTTTTTCTTGGAATTGAGCATAAAATTAATTTCCAACCATCAGTTTGTTAGTAAAAAATAATAATTATACCAATGGACCACAAGACTATCTTGAAACTCAAAATCTATTTTTTTTTCATAAACTCCATGAACATCTTACAGAAGATTATGGACAGTCCAAATAAAAAAAGTCTTCAACTTCATCCTCCATTCATGACTACAAAACCTATTTAACGGTTAGGTTTGTCTTCAACCGTATACAAACCAAATCACATCACCAAATTATGGCTATATTTTCATTATAGTTTTTCTAAATAAAATATTTACTTCTTATTTTTTTTTTGACAAAAGCCTTATCTTTCATCTAGTCAGATATATGTTTTTATGTAATTCGTTAAAAAAAAAATTCTATATTTAAAGCATAATTTTTCTAAATTAAAAAAAAGTATAGAAAATATATATTGAAAGCCTATATTTGGTTTGTTAACAATATTTAATTACATACAAACAGACTATTATTTTTTCCATTAAATTCTCAAAAAAGAGGTAATTTTCCTTTTTTGACCGGATATACTATTTTGTCAACACAAATGTGAAATATCAATAACCCATCATTCTTTTCTCATGCAAACTTACGATTTAATTTAACTATTCCTTTCTAATGGCCATGCAACCAATATGAGTGGAGTTAACATTAGAGCTAGCTTAGACACTTAATCTAGATTAAACATATCTAATTTACCATAGAAATTGCATAATTCGAATGACCCATTAAATCAACTAAAAATCATTAAATATTTACCAAATATCAAATATCCTATTAATCATCATGAATTTACCCTACAAATTTCATAGTTTGGGAATATTTAGGAAAATTATAAATTTCGTGACGTAATTTGATATTTTCTAAACTTAACCCAATCAAGACTTGGGTCACCATCCTTATTCTATAAGGATACTTGGAAATCTTAATTCTTCTTAATCCTCATTAGACAAATTCTTTTTGTCTAGCCAACCCAGCAGCAATAACCGAAGCAGCAGAAACCAGTGGATTCATGATAAGTTCCTCACACCAAAATAAAGAAATAGTTAATGATACAATCATCCAATGTCAAGGTACAGCTGCAGGTCAAGCTGTCGAAGGTATCGCGAGACAACCTGAGGCAGAAGGAAAAATCCGAGGTACTTTATAGCTCACTTTCTTTGGTTAAATCCTTCTTTTTGAAACTTGAATCCCAAACCTGGCAAGTTAATTGTCTTTAATGATATCAAAATATATTTAGAAAAGGACTAAAATGTGAGAACAGCAAGTAATCCATTTAAATTATGTAATAGTTTTCTGCTTAAGATGATCACTTTCAGTTACGTAATAATTTGTGGATTATGTAAATAACCTCCTCATTTCTTCCTTGACTATATGAATTTTGGTTTTCCATTTATTGTTTCTATTTTTCATAATTCAACCCAACCTAAAACTTGAACAACCAACTCAAATTTTCAATTGGCTATTTTTAATTGTGAATTGAGATTCAACTCTCTTTTTTTCCTCACGATTTTGTCAGTTATTCGGTTTCCTTTTACTTTCTATTATTATGTCAATGTTTTGGTTCAATCTCACATGGTTTACTTAGATGTCATGTATTTTCAATGTTATAAACATAAGTTTAAAAAAAAAAAAAACTAGATCTACCTTTTTTACATAGTAAAGTCTATGTGAGGCTTTTAAAAATTTCAATAAAATCCCACTTATATACATTAAGGAAGAAGCTTAATTTAACTAATTTGAACCAAAATAAAGTTAAAACAATTTTGGTGCATTAATTCAACCCAAACATAACTCTTTCTAGATGAAAATGTCTAATTAATTAGGTACATATCAATATATATATATATATATATATATATATAATTCTTTTCTTTCCATGAGTAGCCTATACATCAACAAACAAGAAAATAGCGTTTCATAATTAGTACTTTAGACAATCATAATAGTCTCCAGATCCAAAAAGACTCTAACGTCATTTTCACTATTCCGATTCTCTCCTACGATGATCATGTTTCGATCACACCAGTTGAAGACCGTATGTGAAAATAAAAAATAAAAATTAGTGTGACGATTGAGATATTTTGAGTAAATTTGAGATAACTGATGATAAGAAATTTTATCCTCGTCGACCATCAGCGATTTATCCTTGTCGGTCATCATCGGAGATCGCTGACGAGAAGTTAGAGAAGATTTAGGATTTTTAATTTTTCGGATTTCAACTTGAAACTGAACTAAACCAAATTGAAATAGAGTTCAGCTTTAATTTAAATCAATTTCCTTGATTTAAAATAATATTCAAAGCAAATCAAACCGAACCGGAGGAAAAAAAGAGCAAAATTGCATATAATTTTCTTTTTTTGACCGGATATACTACTTTGTCAATACAAATGTGAAATGTCAACAACAACCCATCATTCTTTTCTCATGCAAACTTACGATTTAATTTAACTATTCCTTTCTAATGGCCATGCAAACAATATGAGTGGAGTTTAGTTGAGAGCTAGCTTAGGCATTTAATCTAGATTAAATAGATCTAATTTACCATAGAAATTGCATAGTTCAAATGACCCATTAAATCAACTAAAAAAACTCATGAAATATTTACCAAATATCCTATTAATCATCATGAATTTACCCTACAAATTTCATAGTTTGGGAATATTTAGGAAAATTATAAATTTCATGATGTAATTTGATATTTTCTAAACTTAACCCGATCAAGACTTGGATCGCCATCCTTATTCTATAAGGATAATTGGAAGTCTTAATTCTTCTTAATCCTCGTTAGACAAATTCTTTTTGTCTTATAGTAGCTTGTTTTTTGGTTAAATCCTTCTTTTCGAAACTTGAATCCCAAATCTGGCAAGTTAATTGCCTTTAATAATATCAAATATATTTAGAAAAGGACTAAAATATGAGATCAGCAAGTAATTGTTTAGATTATGTAATAATTTTCTGCTTAAAGATGACCACTTTCAGTTTTGTAATAATTAATTGATTATGTAAATAACCTCCTCATTTCTTTCTTGACTAGATGAATTTTGGTTTTGCATTGATTGTTTCTATTTTTCATAATCCAACCCAACCTACAGAACAAACCAACTCATTTTTTCAATTGGCTATTTTTAATTGTGATTTGAGATTTAACTATCTTTTTTTTCCTTACGATTTTGTCGTTTATTTGGTTTCTTTTTATTTTCTACTATTATGTTAATGTTTTGGTTCAATCTCACATGGTTTACTTAGATGCCATGTCTTTTCAATGTGATAAACATAAGTTTTTTTTTTAAAAGCCCACTTAAATAGAAGAAGCTTAAAACTTAAATAATTTGAACCAAAATCAAGTTAGCACAATTTTGGTGCTTTAATTCAACCCAACCGAAAACTAAAACAAGCAAACTCAAAACTTTATCTGCCACACTTAGTTAGATTTAATATTCATTTCTATCGTTTCGCTGGTTTTTAGTTTAGAGTTTTAATTTAATTTTTGTTTCTTACCATTTTCATATATTCTAAAGAGTTTTAAGTTCTATTTTTTGGTAAATCTTCTAGTTTTCTGTGAGTGATAAGTATACCATTCAAATGCATAGTTCTACCATACTTGAATCTTTTTTTAAACCACATTTAGTAAATAAACATAACTCTGTCTATATGAAAATGTCTAATTAATTAGGTATATGTCAATATATATAAAACAAAGAAATTTAGAATTCTTTTCATTATTGCTAATCTTAACGTGACAGTCAATGCATTTGATAGCCTACACATCAACAAACAATTAAAAGAAAAATATTAGATAGAGTTAGATAAAACTGTACATTAAATAATATACAAAAAATACTAACCTCATGATGAGCAAACTTAAAAATATTTTTTTTCATGTAAAACTCATCTAAAAGGTATTTCTCTTAGGGAGAAACCAAAATGAATGCAATGAAATTAAAGGAAAAAGCTTAATACTAATATTCTTAATCGATTTCTGAGATCTTAGAACCTTGTAAATCAATCATGAGAGTTTTCTCAGTTGTACATGCATATAGAAAGTTAATATCACTTGCATGTTGTTGCGTAAATTTAATTTGAAATCTTCCACCAGCATTATTATGACCTTTAGAATGTTGCTAGGTTTGAGTCCATTCGATTCTTTTTCTAAATGAACTTTTATATTTTAAAAAATGATATCATTAAAACCATTGAAGTTGCAATGATGGCTAAGAGATAAAAAAAAAAGAAGCAAATGACCATATAATCAGTTGAGATAATTATAGTGTGAGATTTAAAATTTTATCTCAATTTAAGATTGTTCCAATCATGAATATAATGGATAAAGAATCTCACATTAACGTCTCAAGAAAATTCATGCCTGATCTTCTTTACCACACTTCATTTTGTTTCACAAAACACAAAGAGTTATCCTGTTGCTATAAAACTTAGGTGGACTCAATAATCACCTAAATCGAGTCCATAGTCATAAATTTCATCCTCCATTCATGACTACAAAGGTTAGATTAGTTTTTTTTTTCCAGATAAAATATTTTTTAGTTTTCATATAGTTAGATATGTATTTCTATGAAATTCGTAAAAAAAAAAAATTTTATATTCTAAAGCATAATTTTCTAAATTTTAAAAAAGTATAGAAAAATTAAATTTTGAAAGCCTATATTTTATTTTGTTAACAATATTTACATACAAACAGAATATTATTTTTCCATCAATAATTGTTTTTCCATCAAATTCTCAAAAAAAGAAGAAGTAATTTTCTAATTTTATTCTATACTCGGGTCGGGTTTCACAAATCCGGATCTCATTTTAGCTTCACACACGTGAAAGAAACCGCCTTACCAAGCCATCGTTTATAAATCTCTAAAAACCACTGTGTCTTAGTTCTCCCCAAAAATGTCCCGATTGCTTTCAAAAACCCTAATTCCCCATGGGAGATTCTTCCTCCGTCGAATCAACGACCCGGCGATGACGTCAGCAGCTCCACATAACATCTTCTGTTTCAGCCGTCGATTTTCATCAAAGCCACAACTCATTGAGATTGACCTCGATTCAGCATCTTCTAAAACAGAAGCTGAAGCTGCGATTCTCAAGAAGCTAAACGAATTCGTTCGAAGGATCATCGTTCATAATTCAACTCCAGATTGGCTTCCTTTTGCCCCCGGCTCTTCCTTTTGGGTTCCACCACATCAGATTACAGCCACGAAGATTGCGAATTTGGTCGATAAGGTTACGAATCCATTGACGGAGGAAGAGACTCTTTCTCTATCGTCTCCTTTTGGTTGGCCTTGTTCCTCTTTCTTCATTCCTCCAGGTATTGCTTAAAATTGTATATGAAATTCGTCAATTGTCTTTTGCTAGATTGATGGGTCTCACTTTGATTTTGGTATTGCGTGTTAAAAAATAGTTCCTTTCGATGATTTCGCCATGGGAGTTTCTTCAATGTCTCTATGAAACCAATTTCTGAGAAAAGTGTGGATTTTTTCAGCGAGAAAGCAAAAAACTTGAACTACCATAATCTTAAAAGTGAGATTTTTTGGGGTTGATACGTTTAGATTGTGAAAGGGCTTTACTTAGGAAAGACAATTTGTGAACATTGTATGCTCTGTATTGATCAGATTTTTCAATTTACTCTTCCCTTAAAATTCGTGAATTGGGGATAATCGTCTTAGCTAGATTGATGTGTCTCACTTTAATTTTGGGTTTCCGTGTTAAAAACAGTTCCTTTCGATGCTTCTGCCATGAGAGTTTCTTCCTTGTCTCTATGAAACCAATTGCTGAGATAAAGTTTGGATTTTTATTTCTATTACTTTTGCGAGAAAGCAAAAAACTTGAACTCTTCCTAAGCTTATAATGAGATCTTTTAGGGTTAATACGTTTAGATTGTGAAAGGGCTTTACTTAGGATAGAGAATTTGTGAACATCGTATGCTCTGCTCTGTCTTCTAGAATTTGTATCTACATGAACATATATGATTCTCTTGTTGCTTACTGTTATAATAATAAATCTATGGTGATAAGTTTGTTCCTTATTATTGAAATGATAGATACTTCATCATCTACACAAGAGGTAGAAGCTAGCATGGAGTTTAATATCCCTGGGAATGAAATGTTGGAAGTCAAGTTAGCGCAGTTTCCGGATCCAATTTACTCGTTTAAACCGGAAGACGGCGAAGAGTGATACATTTCCAGCTCACGGAGCAGGTAGACAACATTGCACTTATCATAAAGAAAGGATTCAACTTTGATTTATAGAGCTGAAATAGTCCTGATTCGTGCGATTGCATATCTACGGGCTTGGAAAAAAAGAAACAGATGATGACTGAAACGCGTTCTAATCAAATACTTGAAACCTTTTCCTCGCGGAGGCTGCACATCGTAACAGTTTCTCTTGCCTTCAGGAAAGCTCCTAACGTTTTGGAACTGTTTTTCAAGAGAAGTCGTCTGAAACTTATAATATATGCTATGAATTGTCCCGGACTCAAAAAATGCAGCATCTGAAATGTACTTTATGTCTGTTTGTTTCATCGTTATAGCTTGAATCCTCTGGTATACGACAATCTATACTCACAAAACCTGTCATATAAACATGTACACATAGAGATTAAAGCCTTAAAATCACAGCTATATTTATATATTTGCAAGACTGTGTAAACGGCCTGATTGCTCTTGAGCATGATGGCATGAACAAGAATAACAACAAGAGTGAAGAAGCGGTAACGCGCCATTAAATAGTGACAAAAGCTCTTGATCAACACTCACAGAAAAAAAATCAATACTAGCTTCTTTTGCAATGCTTATGCAAAGCTTGTTTCTTTCTCCAATACTTTGATTGTAAAATATTATAGTATACTATAGCCATGTTGGCTAATGGTGAAGCACTATCTCTTGAAAATCAAATACTAAAAAAAAAATCAAGTACATGACGACTACATCCAATGGTCTTTTTCAGTTGACAAATCTTCTAGTGGGTTAATTTTTTAAAATCAAAGAATTAGTTCTCATGATTAACTGATAATGAAAGTTTCAAATTGAGTTTTGTGGATAACATAAATAAAATTACAAGTGATTTTAATAAAGACAAAAGTCAATCTTATTTCTGTACTTTAATATAGGTAAGACGATCGGAGAAACAAAAACATTAACTGAAAATCTAAGAACAAATCTCATAAAAAACGCTACTTCCACTTTAAACCTTCAAAGTTTAACACTTCAACAATAAACCTTCAACTTGACAGTAAAAACAATAAAAAAAAATCAGCTAGGTTAAAGATCAAAGGCACTTGATACCATGTAAATAATAAAAGGCTGAATGAATTTCTTATACACAGATGTGATGTACATTTATAAGAGTACTCACATAATTGGAAAGCTAATATCGTACAATGATTCTGAAATATATGATTGAGTATCTCTAGTGAATAGTGATTGTGATCAATCATATCTTCTTTGATATCTTCCATAGCGGAATCATCGAAAGGAATGCATAATTTTTAACACGAAAATTTACCTTAAGAGTGAAGATATCTAAAAGAGAATGAATAATGAATAATTCTCAAATGTGATTCCGATATAATTTTGGTATTAAAAATAGTTCCTTTCGATGATTCATGTATGCATTGGAGTTTCCTCCATGTGTATATGAAACCCAATTTCTGTGGATTTTTTCAATTACTCTTACGAGAAAGCAAAAAACTTGAACTCTAATAAGCTTAAAATTGAGTTTTTTTTTTTTGGAGTGAATACGTCTAGATTGTGAAAGGGCTTTACTTAGGAAAGACAATGTGTGAACATTGTATGCTCTGTCTTCTGTATGTTCTATCTTCTATATGCTCTGTCGAGCAGGTAGACGACATTGCACTTATCATAAAGAAAGGATTCAACTTTGATTATAGAGCTGAAATTACCGATGAAGTAAAAAAGAACAGATGATGACTGAAACTGAAGCAGTTTATATATACGTTTGCAAATCATTTGGAGTTATATCATCTTTGGCTGACTGTTAAATTAAATGTCTTGTTGTTTTGAGTATATTTTATAAAAGCTTAATATTAATTAGTTTGGGGGCTTCTTCCACTTTTTAGTAATTTTACCATTATAACAATCTTTCTAAACTCACTGCATGCTTTATGTTTGTCAAGAGTTCATTTCATTGCTTACATTAATAAAAGTTTGGTTCAATAGTTCAATGGTTTTCAATACTAAAACAAAGTACTTGAGATTCTTTGTGCTTGATAAGTAAAGATTATGTCTTGGCAACCATTTGCAACAAAATCAAATGGAATAGAGAGTTTCTTCTTCTTATTCTTCCAAGAAATTCGCTACCTTGCTTGAGGAACCATTTCGGACTTTAGATCCACTGTAAGCAAAATACTCGAGTCATTGTCGTTTTCTTGATTGGTCACTCGGCCATACACGATCTGTTTCAGCTCCATAACGACCTGACTCATCGTTGGCCTTTGTGCAGACGTTGGCTCGGTACAAGCCAATGCTATTTCTGACATTTTCCAAGCTGAGCCAGTGTCATATCTCTCTTTTAGACGCTGATCCACGATTCCTTTGATATCTCCTTTGGCTAACATTAAGCTGACCTGATCACTTATATGCCTCTTCTCCGTTTTGAAACTTGCAATAGCAGGTTGGCCTGTAATCACTTCAAGAAGAACAACTCCAAGACTATAAACATCACTCTTCTCGTCAATTTGGCGCGTCGAGTAGTACCTTTAGTTTCAAGAAAATGTGTCAGCCTGAAATCAAACATTTTTCTGAGGAAAAAAAAAAAACTTCGAGAGTTTGATTACTTACTCAGGGTCAAGGTAACCTATGGTTCCAGCAACAACTGTTGAAACCTGACCGTTTCCTTCAACAGAGAAGCTTCTAGATAAACCGAAGTCCGCTATCTTGGCTTGGAGCTTCTCGTTTAGTAAGATGTTCGCTGGCTTCACATCTCTGTGAACTATAGGAGGTTTACAATTACAGTGAAGATACTCTAGTCCTGAAAATGTTTTTTAATAGAAAAAAAGGAAAAAAACACACTTCATTGATCGATTTTTCGCATGTTGGATTTATTTAATTATCAAGATGGGATTTCATGAACCTTGGGCTGCATCTAATGATATCTTCAACCTCTCTTCCCAGCTCAAGATAAATGACCTTTTGCCTTAAAAAAAAAAAAACAAAGGTCCTCTCTCAGTACATATGGGCATATGAGTTAAGTGAAAGAAAAAGTAGAAATAGTAGTTAACCTGCCAAGAAGTCTCCTAAGTTCTCATTAGCCATATACTCGTAGATAAGCGCCACATGGTTTCCTTCGTTGCAATATCCAACAAGAGAAGTCAAGTTTGTGTGATGAACTCTCATGAGAATATCAACCTGAGAATCTCAATTGGATTAGTTAGGTGAAAAAAGTTTGAAAAAAATTAAGAATTAGTAAGTTCTTGAAAATATAAGAAAAAACAACCTCTGCTCGAAACTCTTTGTAACCTTGAGCTGATTCTTGAGACAGTACCTTGACAGCAACTTGTTCACCATTTATAACACCATGATATACTTTACCAAAACCTCCTTTGCCAAGAACTCTCTCGAAGTTGTTTGTGATATTCAAAACTTCTGAGTATTTAAAGTATCGCTTCGCTGATTCCAACGGTCCATTCCTCCCACCAAGTGCACCTATAAGAGCCTCGTTTAACTTATGTGTTTATTGGCAGAATAAGTTTTTTTGCAGATGGTACCTCTTTGTAGTCTCTTCTTGAAATGCCGGAACAAAGCTAGTACCGTGAAAAGAGCGATGATGATTCCTACGATTAATGCTACTAATGGAATGATGTATCCATTCTTCTTTTTCTTCTTCTTCTTTGTGTTTTGACATGAAGCAGAGAGACAAAGGTCTGGATTTCTACCAAATCTTTATATTTAAGAATGTATAAATGTTAGAAAATGAATTTTTTCAAAGTGCATTACGATTCTAAAACACCTTCAAATAGGAAGAACTATACTGAAATAAAAGTTTAACGAGTTGTAAACCTTAAGGAAAGAGATCCATTGTTTGATCTTTCAAGCAGTTTAGCTGGAATTATCCCTGTTAACTTGTTTCCTTCCACATTTCTGCAAATATGAATCCGCATTAACTCGTAAAAGTTCAAAGATGTTCTCTGCTTCTTGAATCAAGTGAAAGTTGATATAACTTACAATTCAGTCAAATTTGGTAAGTTACCGAGAAAATCGGGTATTTCTCCTGTTAAATCGTTACCTGATAAATCTCTGTAATGAAACTTGATTATGTTAGCAAAGAGTTCACTATTCTGTATATCACAGAGAGCATTAGTGTTGATTACATGGAGAACTCGAAAAAATACCGACAATTTTTCAATAGATGTAAGGTTAGAGAAGGCTGAATCAATCTCGCCTCTTAGTTCACTGAAAGATATATTTCTGAAAATCCAAAATAGAGATGTTTATGACAAAAGCAAAAACAGAGCAGAACAGAGTAAAACAGAGCATAACAAAACAGAGAAAAACAGAACAGATATTGAAGTTTAATAGTAACTTACAGAGAAAAGACTCTTGAATTAGTAGTGTTATCAGTTTGGATACAGTCAAGACCTTCCCAAGAATAATCCACAGGAACACAAGGATCTCCTTGCCAGTTCTTCTTCACTCTATATTTGGTTTTAATCTTCATCATGGCATCCACTATAACCGCATATAAAACTAAATCAGAAAAACCGAAAAAAACTCGGGGAATTTTTATTATATAAAGCCTTAGTTACCATCTTGTGAATCAGTTGGGATTTGAAGGAACTCATTGACTTGATAGATCTCAAGGGCGTTAATGATCGGTGGAAGGACAGAGTCACCAGTTTTACCAGGTTGTTGAAGAGAGAAATTAACCATAATTCCGCCCACGGGATACGGTGTAGAGACTGTATCGGTAAACAAGTAACGAGGCTTAAACGAACGAACGAGTAATGACTCATCTAGCCAAATGTGGAATTCTCTAGTCAGGTTGGTTTTTAGTTCTTCAACTTCAGCAAAATGCAAGTAAACATAAAACTTCGCGTTAGGGTCGACCGGTCTGAAAATAAGCGTCATATAATGGCTCTCGTTTTGTGGTGTTTCGGCAGTGCTCATGACAGTAGAAGGTGGTTGGTAGCCATTGTGAAAACCTTGATCGATAGTGAGAGATGTATTCAATTTCTTGCTATCAAGAAGCGTACGAGGTGTCCATATTCGGTCATATATGTCATCTTTGAACCTGCACAAACGTATGATGAAATTGATATATACAACAAATATTTATAATCTATAGTTTCTGATCAAGGTTTAACCTAAATGGAAGATTGCCATTTCCACCAAAATCCGATCTTCGAACGAGCATAAGTGCATCAGAAGAAGTCTCATAAGTAGTGTTCAAGAAGAGCCTTATCTCCAAGACAGACAAAAATGGAGTTCCTGAGTTTGTATCAACAACACACACTTGAACATTATCTGAAACTGGATTAGTGATCATCTCTTTGTTGACTATACTTGTTGCATCATCAAGTTTAACAGAGTCCCAGAGATTGACTCCAAGATAAAGATCAAACTCTGGTACTCTTCCAAGATCATCATAGTTCCCATACATGAAACGAGTTCTGATTAGATACTTGAAACCTTTGCCTCTTGGAGTCTGAACATCGTAACAATTTCTCTTGCCTTCAGGGAAACTTCTCACGTTTAACAAGTGTCTATCTAAACCACTTGATTGAAACTCAGCTGCAATGCTTTTACTTGTTCCTGAATCAACAAAAGCCGAATCCGAAACGTACTTTATGCCTGTTGTCTCATCATTGTAGCCAGAATCATCTGGTATCCCGCAATCTATACTTATAAAACCTGTATCACTCAGAGAGTGTGAGAGAGATGTAAGAAGATTATAATCATATATAGTTCTTAGTATATGAATAGTAAATAGAGTAAAGACTGTTTTAAATTACCAGATTGATCTTGAGCATGAATAAGAAAGAGTAGAAGAGCAAAGCTTGTGAATGAAATCAATGAAAGAGAGCTTAACATTGCCATTTTTACTTAATTGAATTGCTTTCTCTTGAACTATGCTTGTTATGAGCACATGACAACTAAACCTATTGCATAATTGTGTAGGTTTTATATTAAATTACATGTTCATATAAGACGTTGATATATATGATAGGTCAACTAAGCATCTTTAGATTATAGTAAGTGTTTACGCAGTTTTTGTAATTTTCGGATAAAGACGTATGTCAACGCTTACCCCTTAGAAGTATAATCCTACTTATT
The DNA here is from genome assembly GCA_028015245.1 of Cardamine occulta. Taxonomy (NCBI): domain Eukaryota; kingdom Viridiplantae; phylum Streptophyta; class Magnoliopsida; order Brassicales; family Brassicaceae; genus Cardamine; species Cardamine occulta. The sequence goes on from CM051371.1 coordinate 9,918,580, forward strand.
ACATGGTTTTTCTTGGTAAACGATGTGTTAGAAGGTTTGTTTTTTATATATATAATAAGAAGATGTTTTGAATTTATAATCATATTAAAATTGTTTTTAATCGGATTGTTTTAATACTCCATTTGCACATGCTACTAAGCGGCTATATGTGAAAATTTTCATAACAAAAAATGAAAACAAATAGATACAATTCATAGAGAAAAATTTAAACATTTGAGAAAACAGTTAATATTGCTCAAATGTTGGATTAAAAAATAAGTACACTAAAGGGCCTTTGTTGAATTTTTTTATTATATATACTAGAATTCTACATCCGAAAATGTGAAGGATCTATACTGAGATAAAGGATCTCATAATGTAAAAAGTTTAATCATTTGTATTATTTTTTTGGAAATCAGTTGAAGATCAATGTTTTATTTATTTTTTTCCAAATTTTATTTAAAATAGTCAAAGGTCTTAACAATAATTTGCGAAATCACATGTGTAGGCGAGTGAGCAAGACGCGTTAGATCTTATTAGTAGTCGTGACTTTTAATAAAGGAGACTTTTCTGAAATGAATGTTCATACAGTTTTGGACCCAATTTCTTTTAGTTCCGTTTATTATCCAAAATTCTACTTATGAAGCTTTACAATACTAACTTGGTAACACAAATCTAGAAGGTAAAAATGTTCAACATGCTATTAATGGTTGTAGTTTCATTGAGATCAAAGATCAATTATTTGTCACTATAAAATTCACATAGCGGTATAATCCTAAGATCGAATCACCAAAATTTTGTCACTATAAAATTCAATTATTTGTTGGATGGGGAATAATATGCTCTCATAAACATCCCTAAAGCTTTTCAACAACTCTAAATCTTTCAGACACTTTTCCAAAATTTTGGACGGATTGGATTATTTTGTTGATTTGGTAAGCGTTGACATGATGTTCTGGTCCGATAATTCTAACAAAGCTGCATTAACCGTATCTGAAAAGATGGTTAATTGACCAATAATATAAATCAAAGTCTCATATATTGACCATATGACTATATACAATAATTGTTTAATGCAAAAAGTTGAAGCCTTTCTTGTCTTAAAATTTCAACAAACTGCATGCATTAACCTAATCTGAAAAGATGCTTGATTGGAAAGTAATAGAAATCAAATTCTAAAAAATTGCGCTGCATCTAATGATATCTTCAACCTCTCTTTCCAGCTCAAGATAAATGACCTTTTTCCTTAATAAAATGGAACAAAACCAAAGCTCCTCTCTCAATACATATGAACATATGACTATATGAGTAGTGAAAAAAGTAGAAATACTAATTAACCTGCCAAGTAGTCTCCTAAGTTCATTATTGTGGTTTTTTTTTTCTGAAGTTAGCCAAAATATAAGCAAAGTTTCTGATCAAGGTTCACCTGAATGGAAGCTCGCCCATTCCGCCATTATCCGATCTTCGAACAAGCGTAGGTGCATCATAAGAAGTCTCATAAGTAGTGTTCAACAAGTGTCACACCTCCAAGACAGACAAAAAATGGAGTTCCTGAAGTTTTTATCAACAACACACACTTGAACATTGTCTCAAACTGGAATAATGACCATCTCTTTGCTAACTATAGCTGTTGCATTGTCGAGTTTAACTGACTTCCAGAAAGTGACTCCAAGATAAAGAACGAACTCTGGTGCTGCTCCAAGATGTGAAATGTCAACAACCTTACTATTTGATTAACTATTCCTTTCTAATGGACATGCAACCAATAGAAGTGGAGTTTAGTTTAGAGCTAGCTTAGGCACGTAGTCTATATTAGCTCGATTTTTTTGGTTAAACCATTCTTTTTGAAACTTGAATCCCAAACCTGCCATGTTAATTGTCTTTAATAATATCAAAATAAATTTGAAATATATATAGAAAAACGACTAAGATGTAAAAATGGAATCACCATTGTTGTTTAGAGGTTTAGGTTTGAAAAAAAAGAGAACTGGAAAGTGAGAGAATCCATCATTGTTGAACATGGTATTTCTTTTGGTCGGCGCATAATCCTTAATAATCTTCGTTGGTGTTTGAAAAATGAAGAAAAATGGCGAACATGATCATTTGAATTCCAACAAAAACACTTCATTTCTTTATTAGTTTTAAACTTCTTTGATTTTATAAAAAAATTTAGAATAGTTTAGGAGAAAAAAATTGGAAGAGAATTATGAGAATCGTTAAGGAGAATCGTTTGTTTCTTTTTGTGGTGTGGTACAAGATTATGACAATATTCAATTCATGCTTAATTTATTGGAGATAGATAAAACAATCAACATGTATAATGATGTGGTGGAATAATTGATTAAAAAATAAGTATAGGAAGTCCGTCAAGATAAAAAAATATTGAAGAGATTTTTGTCAAAAGAGACAGCTAGCCATTTCACCATTTCATGAAAGATCATCAAGTAATCCATTTCGATGATGTAATAATTTTATGCTAAGATGATTACTTTCAGTACTAATAAAGAAATGTGATTTAATACAATAATTATATATATATATATATATAAAAGGACAACTGAGTTTTTTCTTTTGTTTTGTGATTCTTGAGAAGAATGAACACAACTCTATCATGGAAAACTGAAGTCTCCTCCGATGTCAGTATTACCAGCCGGTGGATTACTGGCAACCCAAAGAAGAGAAATGGTAATGGCGACAAGACCAGACCAAACATAGACAATGGTTGGTGTTCTTCCTTTTCTTCCCATAAGACCTTTAGCAAATGGATAAAGATGTGCCAAAACCCAAAAACTGAAGAACACTCCTCCAATCAGTTTACTCCACTGAGGAATCACACTGTAAATCGTCCTGCTGAATCCAACCGCAATCGCTATCAAATTCACCATCATGATTGTAATCGAAGGGATCATCAGTGAAGTCCATTTCACTATGTATAGATCCACAAACTCGTCGTCTACATCATCTCCTCCGGATTTACTTGTTAGCGTGAAGGAGATTTCAACTCCAGCTACAACTTTGAGCAAACCTTGAAGAACAGCTGCGACATGAGCACTGGTTCCTCCTATGAGCCAAAACTGTTCGTTTCTCCACCACTCTTCGAGTGAGTTTCCCGACCATTTGATCCCGAGTAAGGCGAGTAAGCAGAGAGTGATGGAGATGATGAGAAGGTAGACGAGGAAAGTGACTTTGAGTGTTTGGACGATGAACTGACCCGAGAAGAAGGAAAGTGCGGGAAGGAAACAGAGAACGATGAGAAAGAACCTGCTCGTTAATGCTTGTTTACAATTCAAAGTTCAAACGACAGTTTAGACACTTAGGTTGCTAGATAAAAGCAACTGATACCACGACAGTGGATTAGTTAAACATTCATGTTTAAGTTCTAGATGTTTTTTATTTATCCCTGAATAATTATATGCTTCATGATCTTTGAATTTCTACGAATATCCCTTGACGTAGCGCTTCTTTTAATTATATTTACATCGTTTTAATTGCTATTTTTGTTTCCGTTACAATCAAACTCATATTATTGTTTTAGCTAAATTTCATTCTCAAAGAATCGTAGTGTGACACTTGGTCCTTGTGAATTCGATCTCTACATTGCTACAACATTTGCTGTACACTTGCAGCAGTTTATATAGGGTTAAAACTCCGTGTATCAATCTTACATCAAGCTATCAAAAGAATCAAAATTAATTTTCTATAAACTATCAAATCACACATGATCACTTGACCATATGTTTTTTGTGATTTTATGCTTCCTTGTATCTGCTTTTCCTATACGTTTTCTGTATAAGAAGCATCCTCTAAACTTTACATATATTAGTTTAGAGGATGCAATAATATTTGTTTCTATATATGCAGTAAAGAATTTTGTATATGGTAGCTCAAGGATCAAACTGAATAACTTTCTATCAGAAAGTAAACAATGGATAAAGAATCTTACCTCCTTTACTGGATTCAAGGCAGAAAACTTTTCAATAAAATCCAAAGTTCTTCTTCTTAATCACAATTCATTTTTATTTCATAGCACACCTAATTTTACAATTTCTTTAAAACTCTGATGCATTACCTCTTCTGAGGAACCACCCCCAGGTCAACAGTCATCGATATCATAATCTCCGTCTGTTCACTGAGAGAAATGTCTCCAGAATCAGCACTGGTTCTTGCTCTGTATAAACTCTCCTTTAGCTCAGCCACCACCTGACTCATTGTCAGTCTTGTCTCAGAACTCTGAGATGTACAAGCCAATGCCACTTCAGTGATCTTCCAGGCCAAGCCAGCGTTGAACCTCTCTCCCAGTCTCGGGTCCACTATGCTTCTGATATCCCCTTTAGACAACATCAAGCTAACTCGGTCGCTTATGTGTCTGTTCTCCACTGTGCTTGAACGTGAAATTACCGGTTGGCCTGTGATTACCTCCAGAAGAACCACCCCAAAGCTGTAAACATCACTCTTCTCGCTGAATTGTCGCATGGCGTGGTGCCTTCAATTCAAAACCATGTATCAGAAATCGTAGTAATGAACACCGGAACATAACGATAGAGTAGATAAAAAAATGAATATAGACAAAAGAAAGTAGCTGAGATTTGGGGTTCGAAGAGAAAAGCTTTACTCAGGGTCAAGATAGCCGATAGTTCCAGCGACTTCCGTTGAGACCTGGCTGTCATCTTCCAGTATGAAGCTTCTAGATAAACCGAAGTCAGCCATCTTGGCCTGGAGCTTTTCGTTGATTAGAATGTTCGTAGGCTTCACGTCTCTGTGAACTATAGGAGGTTTGCATCCATTGTGGAGATACTCTAGTCCTGTATTTTCAAGCAAACAAAAGTTTCATTGATTTTTCCTTCCCCTTTTTATATATATATTTTCAAGATCCAATTATGGCTAACCTTGTGCAGCATCTAATGATATCTGTAACCTCTGCTCCCAGCTCAAGATACTCGAATTTTTCCCTTGATTTTCCCAATGTATAGTGAAATTAAGTTCTTTTTAATATAAGGAAACAAATGAACAAAAGTTAACTACAAGAGACTGACCTGACAAGTAGTCTCCCAATGTCCCATTACCCATGTACTCGTAGATAAGTGCCATGTGATCTCCTTCGAGACAGTATCCAACAAGAGCTATTAGGTACTTGTGATGAACTCTCAGGAGGAGTTCGACCTGAAGATCAACAAGTCGATGTGGTGTCTACTGATTTTTCATCTGGATATAAAGACTGAAACTTTAAAAGAGTATATGAGAGTTACCTCTGATCGGAACTCTTTGTACCCTTGAGCTGACGATTCAGACAGGATCTTGACAGCAACTTGGTCCCCATTTAAGACACCATAGTATACTTTTCCGAAGCCTCCACGTCCAAGAACTCTCTGGAAGTTGTTTGTAATTTCCACGATTTCTGAATATTTGTAGTATCGCTTTGTGTCTAGTGGTCCTGTCTTGGCACCAGCAGTGCCTGTAAAGAGATTATGAGAACTTTTGTCATCACAAGACTTAGAAGAATAAGAAATTTGTACAGGTTTTTATGATTTACCCACTTTGTTGTCGCTTCTTGAATTTCAAGAACATAGTTAATGCGAGCAATAGAACAAACAACCCCGTGACAGATGCTACTGATGGAATGATGTATTGGTTCCTCTGCGTCTTTTTATTTTGACATGAAGCAGACACGCAAAGCTCTGGATTCCCGTCAACTCTTTTAATCAAAAATGCAGAAAAGTTATGTCACATAATATTGGACATAATGTCGAGAGCTGGACAAGGATCTTAAGTAATATATAAATGAATATGGGCCTCTCCACTCATTGCCAACTGGTTTTGAGATGGAAGCCCATACTCTAATACATAAACATACCAATATGCCAAAAAATCAAAATGAACTGTTTCAAAGAACTAGTTCAAATCATTTTGGCATTACAACAGATCTGTGATGAGCTCAAAAGCCAACCTTAGATTAAGCGATCCATCCTTTGATTTCTCCAGTAACTTCTCCGGGAGGATGCCCGTTAACCTGTTTCCTTCCAAGTTTCTGCAGAAACACTCACGGGATCTAAAATTGATTCTCCAAGTAAAAGATACCAATGTTTTTTTTTTAACTCTGCAAATCCAGTTGGCATGACTTACAACTCGGTCAAATCAGGTAAATTGGCAAGGAAATCAGGTACTTTTCCTGTTAAACTGTTATTTGATAAGTCCCTGTAATGAAATCTTGATTGCATTAGTTAAGATTCAATATCTCTGTATACTATAGAAATAGAATGCAACACAACAACAACAAAAATACTGACAGTTTCTGTAAAGATAGAAGGGTGATGAATACTGGGTCAATCTGGCCAGTCAATCCACTAAAAGATAAGTTCCTGCAGCTCACACATTTGTTGCTTTGAAAACAGAAACGTATACTACAGAGAGAAAGAGCAAATGTATATATAACAAATGCTCACACAGAAACGATTATTGGAGGATTTTTATCCGTGTTGCTACAATTAAGGCCCTGCCAAGGATAGCCAAATGGAGCACAAGGATCTCCAAGCCAGCTCTTCTTCACTTCATACTTGGACTTTATTCTCATGATTGCATCAACTACAATTCATACTAAAACAGGCTATAGAGAGCTAAGTATTATTAAGTGAGGCAAGTTCTGTTTCAGAAGAAGAAACTTTACCATCATGTTGATTAGTAGGCAACTGAAGAAACTCGTTAACACGATATGTCTCGATAGCATTAATGATGGGTGGACGCGTCGACCTAACACCTTTTCTAAGATAAAATGAGAGAAATGGTCTGCTGCTCATCGGGTATTCAACATAGAATGTGTCTGTATACAAGTAGCGAGGTCTGAACATATTAGTAGTGCCGAACTGCTCGTTGTTCAGAATCAAGGAGAATTCCCTAGTTTCGTTGCTTGGAAGCTTCTCAATTTCAGCAAAGTGTATGTATATATAGAATTTCCAACTAGGGTCCTGGGGTTCCCAATAAAACATTATCTCTTCTTGGCTAGAATTCTTGGGTGCTACTGCAGTGCTCATGACAACACTAGGGGGTCGGAAGCCATTGTTGCTATTCAAATCTATCGTCAGCGACGTTTTCAGGATCACAAAGTCTTGAAACATCAGCGGCATCCATAACCGGTCAAAAATATCATCTTTGTACCTACATTATTCGAGAAACGTAAGGCACAACATAACTAATCACAAAATGTACAAAAAGGCATTAATTTTTCACCTGGCAGGAAGGTTGCCTGTTGCACCGGGATCCCATCTTCGATACAGCATAAGAGAATCATAAGGAGTCTCGTACGTATCATTGTTCAGGAGCCTGAGTTCTAACACAGACAAGAATGGAGTTCCTCTTTCTTTATCAACAAGACACACATGAACCTTGTCCGAACGAAGAGTATGGATGATCTCTTTAGTAACTATACTAGTTGCATTCTGTAGAGTAACAGTATCCCACAGATTGACTCCAAGATACAGTTCAAACTCTGGTGATTTATCAAGATTGTCATAGTTACCATACATGAAACGGGTTCTGATCAAATACTTGAAACCTTTCCCCAGTGGAGGCTTCACATCATAGCAGTTTTTCTTCCCTTCAGGGAAGCTCCTAACGTTTTGGAACTGTTTCTCAAGAGAACTTGTCAGAAAATCAGAATCTATGCTATGAACTGTCCCAGACTCAACAAATGCAGCATCTGAAATGTATTTTATGTCTGTTGTTTCATCGTAATAGCTTGAATCCTCAGGTACACCAAAATCTATACTCACAAAACCTGTCAAACACACATACACACGGAGATCAAAGCCTTATACAAAGCACAAACATGTGAAAGCGTCAAAGGATTGTTTACCTGATCGGTCTTGAGCAAGAACAAGAACAGAAAGAACAACAAAGCTTGCAAATGAAACTAACGGAAGAAGTTTGAAACACACCATCACTGACGATTCTCAATTTTTTTTCTCAGATATTCAAATGTATCATGTTCAGCAATGTTTTTATGCAAACCATGTTCTTCAACAGTGATTTCTAACTATTCTAGAGCCATGTTGCCCACTTTCTCTTTAATCAAATACTAATAGAATAGTTGTCACAATTGTCAAAAGGGCAATTGGGTATTTTCTGAGACTTCCCTTTAATATTATGTCAGCGATTTTCCTTCAATATTATATTTATGCCAATGACATAAACAAGTTAGTTTACTATTGAGTTTGGTCATATGTTATACAAATCTATCTGTAAGTGTTGGAATCAAGATTCTAATTCTTTGAAAATTTGTCCCCTAGTTAAAAAAGATGTTACCATCTATAATCAAAATCTCAAACCTGGTTTATGGATAACATAAAAAAGTTGCAAGAGAAATAGCAATATTCCTTGTAGATTCTTGAACTATTTGAACATTGGTGGATAATCTACAAAGAGCATCCCGGATAATACGTGTATTCATCAAGATTTTGAATCTTTAATTCTTGAATAATTGATGAAAATATGAGAATGTAAAGTGGGAACATCACCATATCCCAACTTGTGAAATCGTATCTTTATCATCATTTTTCTATGCAATACCATAACTTTCAGTCTAGAAAATTACACACTCCTTGGTTTTTTTTTTTTTTTTTTTGAATTGAATGTTAAATTTATTCAACTCGAAATATCTTTTTATAACCGAGTGCTCCACATTTTTGAGCTTTTAACCATTTCTAAAATTTAAAAAAAAAACTTGATATATTTGAAAAAATCAAAACAAAGATTTGAACTTTGTCGATGGCTTTATCTTGTGGCAAACCATGTCTCCAAGCTTTTTTCATATTGTTGATTACACACTCCTCGAAACATGAAAACATCTTATACACTTTAATTATGTTACAAAGCAAACACAAGTACACAACTCAGCTTTGGTCTTCTTATGCATCATCACACTCCAGACCACACACAACTTCCCAGTTTCTGGAAATAAAAAACTCAGATGAATTCAACAATCATTTACCTTGCCTGAGGAAACATTCCCGAATCAATATTCATAGCCGGCTCAGTAACACTACTGGCACCAGAACCACCAGCTCTAGCTCTGCTTACACTCTCCTTCAGCTCAGCCACTACCTGACTCATCGTCGGTCTATTTCTAGAATTAGAAGACGCACAAGCCATTGCTACTTCAGTGATCTTCCATGCTGAACCAATATCAAATCTCTCTCCTAACTTTGGATCCATGATGCCTCTGATATCTCCTTTGGATAGCAGCAACTCAACCTGGTCACTTATGTGTTTGTTCTCTGCTGTTGCTGAACGTGAAATCACTGGTTGGCCCGTTACAACCTCTAAAAGAACCACACCAAAGCTGTAAACATCACTCTTCTCGCTTAATTCCTGCCTCAACTGGTACCTTCATTTTGTAAAACAATGTCTCAGAAACCATAACAGCTAACACCAGAACATATTCACATAGTAGTAGAAGAAGCTTTTACTTACTCAGGGTCGAGATAACCGATAGTTCCAGCAACCGCAGTTGAGTCTTGGTTAGTACCATCCAGTGCGACACTTCTTGATAACCCAAAGTCAGCAATCTTGGCTTGAAGCTTCTCATTGATTAGGATATTAGCTGGCTTCACATCTCTTTGTACAATGGGAGGTTTGCAGCCATTGTGAAGATACTCAAGCCCTGAGTTTCAAACAAACAAAAATATTTCATTTCATTTCATTAGATTTATTTTGTCAATTCTTTTTCTTTATATGTTTTCGCAAACCTTGTGCCGCGTCTAGTGATATTTGTAACCTCTCCTCCCAGCTCAAAACATAAGATTTTTTCCCTTGGATTAAGAAAGAAACCAAAAGATAAGTTTAGTTTCCTCTGGATACAGCAGCGAAAGATCAGTGATCAAAACTAAATAGAAAATAGATTGACCTGACAAGTAATCTCCTAGAGTTCCATTAGCCATAAACTCATAGATAAGTGCCAGGTTCTTGCCTTCGTTGCAGTATCCGATCAGAGCGGTTAGGTTCTTGTGATGAACTCTTAGGAGAAGTTCTACCTGATGATTCCATAACTCAATTTATAGAGACTGAAACTTTTAAAATTTGATGGATATAAGAGACTGACCTCTGCTCTGAACTCTTTGTAACCTTGAGTCGATGATTCAGACAGAATCTTGACAGCGACTTGGTCGTCATTTAAGACACCATGGTATACTTTTCCGAAACCTCCTTGTCCAAGAACTCTCTCAAAGTTGTTTGTAATTTTTACAACTTCTGAGTATTTGTAGTATCGCTTTGTTGTGTCCAATGGTCCAGTTCCGACACCACCAGATCCGCCTGTAAAGATCTCATGAGAAGTTTTCTTACAAGTAATCCTAGAAATAATTTAAAAAAAAAAAAAAAAAAAAACATTTTGGATAGTTTCTTGATGTTTTTACCACTTGGATGTCTTTTCTTGTACAGCAAGAACAAAGCTATAGCTGTTACAGTACCAAGCACTCCCACAACAGATGCTACTAATGGAATGATGTATACACTCTTCTTAGTCTTCTTATCAGTTTCTTGACATGAAGCAGACACGCAGAGGTCTGGATTCCCGCCAACTCTTACGATCAAAATGCAGAGACATTGTCAAAACATGAACAAAAGAGGCCAAAACATAAAAAGAATTGGTTCAACAACTACATAACATCTGCATTTTGTTTAAAAGTCAATAATAATCATGAACCAACCTTAGCAGAAGAGTTTTATTGTTTGCTCTCTCCAGTAGTTTCACTGGAAGAGCACCCATTAACTTATTTCCTTCCAAGTTTCTACGGATATATATGTGAAATCAATATAAAATCTCCGAAACCATTGTTTATGTAATCTACAATGCCAGTTAGTATGACTTACAACTCGGTCAAACTAAGTAAATTTCCGAGGAAAGCAGGTACTTTTCCTGTTAAACTGTTGTTTGATAAGTCTCTGTAATGAATTTTCGTTGCATTAGTTACAGGATTCCACAACTCTGTGTAGTAAAGATTCCAGATCAAGTTAGAAATACGGACAATATCTGAATAAATGTAAGGTTGGAGAAGGCTGGATCAATTTCTCCAGTCAAGCCACTTAAGGATAAATTCCTACAGATCAAATAGTTATTGTGAGAAAAGAAGAGAGAAAGAAAGCAAAAATATATACATGCATTTGAAAAAAAGCTTACACAGAAACAATTCTCGGAGACTCGTTAACAACATCGGTGCAGTTAATATCCTTCCAAGGGTATTTTAATGGAGCACAAGGGTCTCCAATCCAGTTCTTCTTCACTCCATACTTGGACTTGATTCTCATAATTGCATCAACTAGAGTTAAGACCAAACATAAATAAGTATCGACTTAAATAATGATAAGGAATAAGTTTTGTTAAACCGTACCATCTTGTTGATCAGTAGATGATTGAAGAAACTCGTTGACACGATATGTTTCAATAGCGTTAATGATGGGTGGAAGTGTAGATTTAACAGTACGTCTAAGATGAAACTCGAGTCTTGGTCCACTCACAGGGTTCTGAACAAAAAGCGTGTCTGTATACAAGTATCGCGGGCTAAAGATGCTCATGTTGATTGCTTTTTCATTAAGTAACACCGAGAATTCTCTTGTCTCATTACTTGGCAGTTCCACAACTTCTGAAAAATGCATATACACATAATATTTCCAAGTAGGGACCTGTGGTTCCCAGTAAAGGATTATGTCTTGGCTTGAATCCTCTGGTGAAGTTGCAGTGTTCATAACCAAGCGAGCAGGTTGAAATCCATTGTTGGTATTCGAATCTATAGTGAGCGATGCATTGAAGATTTTATAATTTGGAAACCTTAGAGGTATCCATATCCGGTCATAAACATCATCCTTGTACCTATATTTTTACCAACTTATAAGAAGAAAGACAAAAACAGAACTAATCATAAACAAAAGTATTTATTTTCACCTGGTAGGAAGATCACCAAGTCCTCCAAGATCCCATCTTTTAAACAGCATAAGAGAATCTTTAGGAGTCTCGTATGTATCACTCTTCAAGAGCCTGAGTTCCAACACAGACAAGAATGGAGTTCCTTTTTCTTTATCAACAAGACACACATGAACATGATCCGAACTTAGCGTGTGAATGATCTCTTTAGTAACTATGATAGTTGCATTATCTATCATAACAGAATCCCAAAGATTAACACCAAGATAAAGATCGAACTCGGGTGCTTTCCCTATTTTATCATAGTTACCATACATGAAACGCGTTCTAATCAAATACTTGAAACCTTTTCCTCGCGGAGGCTGCACATCGTAACAGTTTCTCTTGCCTTCAGGAAAGCTCCTAACGTTTTGGAACTGTTTTTCAAGAGAAGTCGTCTGAAACTTAGAATCTATGCTATGAATTGTTCCGGACTCAACAAATGCAGCATCTGAAATGTACTTTATATCTGTTGTTTCATCGTTATAGCTTGAATCCTCCGATATACCGCAATCTATACTCACAAAACCTGTCATATAAACATATACACATAGAGATTAAAGCCTAAAAATCACAGCTATATTTTTATATATTTTCAAGACTTTGTGTAGACCTGATTGGTCTTGAGCATGAACAAGAAGAACAACGAGAGTGAAGAAGCTTATAAATGAAATCAATGGAAGAATGTTGTAACGCGCCATTAGTAGTGACAAAAGCTCTTGATCAATACTTTCTCATAGAAAAATTCAATACTAGCCTCTTTTGCAATGCTTGTTTCTTTCTCCAATACTTTGATTGTAAAGATTATAGTATACTACAGCCATGTTGGCTAATGGTGAAGCACTATCTCTTGAAAATCAAATACTATAAAAAAAAAAATGTTCAAGTCAAAAGGGCAATAGTGGGATATAGTACATGACGACTACATTCAATGGTCTTTTACAGTTGACAAATCTTCTAGTGGGTTAATTTTTTAAAATCAAAGAATTAGTACTCATGATTAGCTGACAATGAAAATTTCAAACTGAGTTTTGTTGATAACATAAATAAATTTGCAAGTGATATAAACAAAGACAAAAGTCAATCTTATTAACTGGAAATTATTGTGATAAATAAATTTAGATCCATAACTAAAACATTTATAAAGATGAGGGGTTTATTGAGAAATAACCCAAAAACTACCACACCAGTTATGCCATGTGAGCATCGTGACTTTTTTGTATTGGTAAAGTTGACGCGGTTTTTAAAATGTTTTCATGGTTATGCCCGTGTCTAGTTGTTTTGATAATTTTTAATTAATTTTCTTTTAACTTTGTGTTAATTTTTCTTATTTTTAGTTACATAAAAATTTATCTTAACCATATTAAATGTATAATGTTTATATTACCATCACATGAAATAATAAAAAGCTATACTAAATTTATTTACCATAAATAATAATATATTTATGCAAATCTAAAAATTCAATGCGCATGTAATCTAAAAATTCTATCTAATATTTCTAATTTTAAATTTACTATGAAAATTACTATTAATCTATATTTTAATATTTTGTAGCCTCGTTTATACAGTAGTAACTATTTTCAAAAAAATAATATGTAGTTTTTTATGAGATTAATGACTATATATTTTTCTTAAAATAAATTTAAATTAAGACATTCCATATTTCATAAAAATTTAGAAATAATTTATAAACTGATTTTATTATAAATTCTATTTGTTTTTATTTTGAAACTGATAATCTAAAACGTATTTGTTGTTTTGTTAGATTTCTCATTATATTACCACTAATAATATCTTATTATATAAATTTAGATTGCATTCACGAGAAGCCGACAAATGACAAAATTATAATTAATGAGATCATAACTTTTGTCGCTTATCCGATGGGATTTTTACATATGTAAATAATATTATGTTATTTTATTTTTGATAATAGATAAGGAAAACTATAAAAAAGGATAATTTTTGCTTTCTACTTTTCTAATATAGAATAAAATTTATCATCTCAATAAAGTATAAATTTTCCTTCTCAAATTTAGATTTTTAGATTTTTATATTATTTAAGCTCCACTGATTTTTTTATTACACATATGTAATTATTTGATTAAAATTAATAATTATAATTAGCACGATCACGATATGTGTCGCTTAATCGACCATATTCTAAAACGTGTTAAACAATATTGTATTATTTTTATTTTCCTTAATAGAAAAGGAAAAAATCAAAAACAAAATAATGTATGTACTTTTTACTTTATGTTTTTCTAATATAGGTTAAATTTTATTATTTTAATAAAATTTAAACTTTCTATTTCAAATTTTAATATTTTAAGTTTTATATTATTTAATCTCCAATAATGTTTTTTACACTCTTCTAATTATTTGAGTGAACAAAATGAATGAGAATAATCGAACTATAACCAAAAAAAATTGATTAAATTTTCATAAATATAACTAAAAACTTTTAAATGTTTTTAGTTAATTGTGGGTATAATAGTTATTTCGATATTAAAATAAGAAATATTTTCGAGTTTATGATTGTATGGTAATTCGGTTATATCAAATCTAAATATAATTAAAAAAATTTATGTATATAATTGTATTTTGAGTGTTTCGGGTATCTATTCAGTTATTGATTCGGGTTTGGTCCTTCAGATATAGAAATATAGGATCCATTTGGACTTTTTTCGGATTGGATTCATTTATATTCTTCGAATTTCAGATATTTTTTTCAAGCTTATCTAACATGTTGATCGGAAAAATAAACAACAAGATGAAATCAAAAACTAATGGACATGATATATATATTTTAATATTTAATAAAAATGTTAATATAGAAAGTTAAATAAATTTATTTATGTAGTAAAATTAATTTTTGTAAATAATTTTCTTTTCTAACAAAAAATGTTTTATACTTTTTTCCAAACACAATTTAAGATATATCACTAACAATAAATATTTAATTTATTAAAAAAATTTTAATTTTATTTTTTTTTAATTTTAAAAATCCTCCTATCGAACGGGTCCTAATCTAGTATTTATTATTATCAATTTCACAATATTAAGTTATTTTATTTATTTATTTATTGTGTTCATTTGTTGATTTCATGTTTCATCAGTTTGAACTTGGTATGCGAAGATCCCACATGATGTATGCAATACAACGGCTACCGAATAACAAAGTCATTAAATGCCTTCGTGTTTTCAAAGGTTTATTACCATTGTCCCTTGCAATTTAGAATTCGTATGGGCAATCCCATTTATGAAATTTGTATTTTTGTGTACTCTGTAGACTATATTGATATTTACTTATTAGTTAAACCTTTTATAAAAAGTTGATATTAATTTTTCTTATTTTGATTAATGCAGTATAAATTTTTGAAAAAACCAACATCACTCCCAAGGTCGTTATTTTTTATGGGTCGATTTTTGAAATAGACTATTTTACAATTTTACTGTACAAAAAAAGATCCCTAGAATGTTAAATTAGAACATAAGAGTTCCCGTTTGACAATAAAAATGTAAAACATTCTATAATTTAGAATTTTTCTCCTTTTTTTATGCATATACAGTACATATGTACTGCTACCATTTGTTCGATATAGCTCTATTGTAAATAACTAAATATCATTATACATGATTTATATCGTGTCTATTTTTCTCCAAATGTTTTCCAAATTTGTTGAATCTAAGAATTCAATTAGGGTTTTAAGTTTGTTTCTTTATTGAAAAGATTCCAATATCAAAAATCAATTGCCATATTTAAGTTTCTGTTATATCAAAAATCTTATGTTTAAACCAAAAAAAAAGTCGACAATGAATCACCAGTTAAGATTTATGAATAAAAGCAAAAACTTTAGTGATGCTTTAGATGTGATATTGACATTAAATCTAAAATCAATTGCCATATTTAAGTGCAGCGCCAGTAAATTCACGAGAGATTATTTGTGAAATAGCGTAGACAAACTTGAGATTTCATAAACTAGTTGCTAGAAATTTAAATAGAGATCAAGATTCATAATCTTTAGTTCACATCCCCAAGGGAAATATAAAGTTTAGGCATTTAATTTTCCTTAGTTTTGATTGAAATGTTTGGTCTTTTTGACTTGTGTACAATATTAAAAAAAATTCCAGTTTCAATATTAATTAAAAATATAGCTTCAGAGAGTTGAAAAAGTACCCAAGAAAAAAAAAAAAACAACAACAACGCAAGCAATTATGTTGTTTTGAACTCAACACCTCAAAGCAACATTAAACATCACTTCACCAATTGGACTAGTAAATAATTCTGAACTGCATTAACTTAAGTATATTTGTATCTATAGATACGTCTTGCATTGTGCACAATTTCAAACAAACTCCATGGAGCTTTTAGCTATCATCTCAGCTCCGGAAGATTGGCCGGTCTATCACGCAGAAACTGCGGATTTTCTATCTCTTAAGAGGCATTTCCCTCTATTTGATATTTCTTTTCTACCTCGGCTTTCGAATTCACATGCTGATTTCCTCGCTAAAAATGAAAGGTCCCACAATTTCTCCTTTTCTACTGTAAGCACTACCGTTCCATTGTGGTTGCCAAGATCATCATCACCTTTTGCGCATGGTTAAGTCTTAATGTATGGTTCGTTTGACGTAAAAAAAAGAGATATGTTTTGCATTTACATATATAGAACATAGGAGCAGAAGAAGATTATGGTTTAGCTCGAAGTAAAATCTGAGGAAAGAAGAAGATAGCAGCAGAAGAATATATGAGAAGACGAAATGCCAAGGAAGGTATGATCTTGGATTTATTTATTAGTGAAAATATTGATGTCGGTTAGTTATCTCATTTGTGAATATTTTATTTCAGGGACCACACTGTTGCATCCAATAATTGTCTGATATTTTCTTTTCCACTGTCTGATTTTTTATATAGTTCTTCTCTTTCTCTCATCTAGAAAGCCACGCTTGTCCAGCTGATGAAGAAAAGGAAAGTGTTTCCTCCTCCCAAGTCATCTGAATTAACTTGCAGAAAATGTTGCAGATTCCCCTTTGGAAACTTTGAGGAAATCATTTGTGTCTGTTTTGTCTGGCAATCTGTGTAAGCTCTGGAGAAGCATGCTGCTTCGGATGAAAAGTGGGGATCAAAGCTGGTAGGTGTTGCTACTTTTACTTAGAGGTACCGAGCTTTGTGGATGAAAAAGTTTTCCAGGAACCCAAGTGTCACTTCTCCACTGTGTCTTCCTTCCACATGAAGTTAGCTGCTCAGTCTACGGCCCATACATTCAAAATCATTGCATGAAAATTGAAAACATAATTTTGGATCAAATTATTTAAGTTTTAAGTTGAGTTTGAAACTCCTTCCTTAATATGTTAAGCGAATTTTTATCTGCATTTGTGAAACTATCACATTTGATAAAATGTGAACTCTCACCTAGAATTTATTATGCAAAAGAAGTAGAATTAGAAAGGAAAAAAAAAAACTAATGTTCATCTCATCAAAAAAACTTGATATCCAAGTAAACCAAAGCATTGATATAATATTAGAGGGTAAAAGGGAATAAATATATAACAAAAAAGGTGAGGAAAAGAGAAAATTGAATCTTAAATCACAATTAAGAATAGCAATTAAACTTTTGAGTTGGTTTGTTTGAGTTTTAGATTTGGTTAAATTATGACAAAGAGAAATAATCAATGCAAAACCAAAATACATATAGACAAAAATGAAGAGGCTGTGTAATTGATCAAAATATTATTACATAATTGAAAGTGAAGATCTTCATCAAAAAATTATTACCTAAGATGATCTTTAACACTACTCTATTTTTCCTTTTTTATAGTATAAAACATTCTTCAAATCCACTTTATATTATACACTTAAATAGAGTAATAATATTATTACTTTATATTTGAAATAATAATATTCATTACTTTATTATAGAAGTGTTGAACTTTGATAATTTATAAACTGGTCTTTTAATTTTTTATTTTTTATATTTTATACCTAAAAAAATTATTAAAAAAATTAATAAATAGACTAGAGTGAATCATCTTTTCTCCTTGTACAAATATTTGATTGATGTAAACTTCCACATTAGTTTTACCAATACATGAACACCATGTCACCATGCTCACATGGCATAACTGGTATAGTAGTTTTTTTTTTTTTTTTGCCGGCAACTGGTATGGTAGTTTTTGGGTTATTTCTCAATAAACCTCTCATCTTTCTAAATGTTTCATTTATGAATCTAAATTTTTTTATGTCAAAAAAATTCAGTTAATGTTTTTGTTTCTCTAATCGTCTTATACATGTTAAAGTACAGTATAGAAGTAAGATTGACTTTTTTATTTATTTATATCAGAATCGTTCTTCAACTCCTTGAAACACTCTTGCAGCTCAATGATCTGCCCAGCCTTGTCTTGAAGAGACAACTTGAGTTCCTCAATCTTGGTGTCATGAACAATCATCTCATCAAGCAAATATTGATGCAAAACTTGTGCCAAAGCCCTTCTAGCCTCCCTTTCCTTTATATTTGGAAAAAATCTCCAAATAGTTTGCTACGTAATATGTCCCAAGTCCTGCCACTGCCGTTGATAAGATCTGGGTTGTGGACTTAGCTGCTGAAATCGGCTTGAAGGACTACACATTGGAGAAGAGACAGCTCTAGACTTAGCTGCTGAATGGCATCATTCTTCTCCTTCATATTGTTCTTCAACTCCTTGAAACACCCTTGCAGCTCAATGATCTGCCCATCCTTGTCTTGAAGAGGCAACTTGAGTTCCTCGATCTTGATGTCATGAACAATCATCTCATCAAAGAAATATTGATGCAAGACTTGTGCCAAAGCCCTTCTAGCCTCCCTTTCCTTTATATTTGGAAAAATCTCCAAATAGTTTACAACATAATATGTCCCAAGTCCTGCCACTGTCATTGATAAGATCTGGGTTGTGGACTTAGCTGCTGAAATCGACTTGAAGGATGACATGCACATTAGAGAAGAGACAGTTTGGGTTTCTGGACAACTTTGTGGATGAAAAAGTTGTCCAGGAACCCCAAGTGTCACTTCTCCATTGTCCTCCTTCCACACGAAGTTATGTGCTCAGTCTACGGCCCATACATTCAATATCATTGCATGAAAATTGAAAACATAATTTTGCATCAAATTATTTAAGATTTAAGTTGAGTTTGAAGCTCATTCCTTAATATGTTAAGTGGATTTTTATCTGCATTTGTAAAACTATCACATATAATATATTTTTTTGATAAAATGTGAACTCTCACATAGAATTTATTATACAAAAGAAGTAGAATTAGGAAAAAAAAAAAACTAATGTTCATCTCATCAAAAACACTTGATATCCAGCATCCAAGTTTAAAACATGTTAGGCTATAGCATCCTCATTCAAATAGCTAACATATAGTTTGGTTTGTCAGCATCTGTTGTTCATAAGCTCTACTGTCGGTAATCATATCATTAAGTTCCAGTTTCAGGTCAGCAAATGGTGCAACAACATCTGACATTGAGGAGTAGGAAGGTGGGTTCTAAGATATCTCAATAATGTATCTCTTAACAACCTCACTATTATAAGGCATTCTCCGAAGATTCCAGGGCTATAGTAATCAATGAGAGCAAGACTGAGATTAATCAACTTCAAGATTCCAAAAACGAGACTGCTTCATTCAGCAGGCAAGTGTCTCTTTTTCTTCCTTCAACCGCAGATTAAAAGACACAGTAGTAGCACTACTAGTTTTCTCGTTTAACTCTTAAGGTCTAAGCGAAAAAACAGAAGTTGTAATCATGATTTATTACTGCTCTCATCTTTTGTCTGACCATTGCCATTAGTAAGCACATCCTTTTTGCAATTTCTTAGTTGTCACATTTATCATTGTCGAGTGTA
Source organism: Cardamine occulta (assembly GCA_028015245.1). Classification (NCBI taxonomy): domain Eukaryota; kingdom Viridiplantae; phylum Streptophyta; class Magnoliopsida; order Brassicales; family Brassicaceae; genus Cardamine; species Cardamine occulta. Next base: position 9,938,387 of record CM051371.1, read on the forward strand.
GGCCCTTGACGAGACTAAGCTACAATAAATTTGAGCTTAGAAGACACAGAAATAAGAGGAGGACTGACTATGAAGCGTTAACCGGAGAAGCATTATTTGGACCTGAAGCACATGACATTGAGATTTAGAACCCTGAAAGTCCAGGAAAAACTTAGGCAAGTCTCTTCTTGTTTTACTCCAAGAGGACTCACTAGTTGTACTGTATGTTCCCATAGCAGAGCTTCTTGGAGACATGTTGTTATGTAGTTTTGTGTTGTTTGATCCTCTTGGAATCAAGAAGTCCAAGGACACACATGTAGCTTTAAACTTTCTATTAACAGTTAAACATCTATGTTATTATATATAAATGCCAAATTTTGTGTGTTCTCCATTGTTAATTGCTTTTAAAATAATAAAAATCTATGTTTATACTGATATAGTTGAGATTCAGGGATTAGAATGCAAGAAACTAAAAAAATTAGACCCTTTCTACACAAGAAAAAAATCTGAGCGGTTGAATTATAAATCAGATTTTGAAGAAACTCTACAGAAAAAAATCACAGAAATTGGTTTTGCCACTGAGTTAGAGAGAGAGCGAGCGAGAGAGAGAGAAACTTGCTTCAGTGGAGAAGTGTGGCTAAGTGAAGAAGAAACGCCATAACTCGGAGAAGCTCAACGAGTGGGGTTGCTCTCGTCTCTTCGTAGTCTTCTGGTAAATGCGATTGTTCTTCTTCTTGTACGAAGCTTGTTTGTGTATCGCTTTCATTGAATTGTTTGTTGTTTTGTACTGGATTTGACTGTGATATGTGAGGTAGATGAAGGTTTGTGAATTACTGGAATCAATTTTTTTTTTTTGTGTTTAGTCTCCGATTGTTTTTGTGCCCATTGATTGTGTTCTAGGGTTTCTTAAGAACGAAAGGTGTGTGTTGTTGTGAATTTCACAGGTAATATATGACTGAAAGATTAAAATTGTTGAGAGATTGTTTGGATTGAAACTGGAATTTTAGCATAGAAGAGAAAATTTAGTTACTTCACAATCGTTTTATGTACATTGATTTAAGATGCTATAGATATGCCTAGCTCGAATCAAAAGTACATAAACTAGGTTGAAGGGTGCATGGGTTTTCAGATTTGAGTCATGTTAGATCCGAATTTTTGTGGGTTTTCTAAACTTGGGTGCTAGATTTGGATTTGAACAGCATCCAAGAACTTTTAACATTAAGTGAGGATTAAAGTTTCTTTTTCTGAATAGAAATTTTGCTTATTATCACTAGAGGGACCAACTTAGTGAGGAGTCCAACTTGTTGTCCTCAGTGAGATTGGAGATTACCAGAAAAAAATGTGTGGGCTTAGAATGCAGTACACAAAACTATTGAAATAAGAATCAGGAGAGCAACCCTTTTGGGTTCCTGATAAGTGAAACAATGTGGTGTACTGTAAATGCGATTGTTCTTCTTCTTGTACGAAGCTTGTTTGTGTATCGCTTTCATTGAATTGTTTGTTGTTTTGTACTGGATTTGACTGTGATATGTGAGGTAGATGAGGTTTGTGAATTACTGGAATCAATTTTTTTTTTTTGTGGTGTTTAGTCTCCGATGGTTTTTGTGCCCATTGATTGTGTTCGTTGTAAATTTCACAGGTAATATATGACTGAAAGATTAAAATTTTTGAGAGATTGTTTGGATTGAAACTGGAATTTTAGTATAGAAGAGAAATTTAGTTACTTCACAATCGTTTTATGTACCTGGATTTAAGATGCTATAGATATGCCTAGCTTGAATCAAAAGTTCATAGTATAGTGCATGGGTTTCCAGATTTGAGTCATGTTAGATCCGAATTTTTGTGGGTTTTCTAAAGTTGGGTGCTAGATTTGGATTTGAACAGCATCCAAGAACTTTTAACATTAAGTGAGGATTAAAGTTTTTTTTTCTGAATAGAAATTTTGCATATTATAACTAGAGGTACCAACTTAGTCCGACTTGTTTTCCTCCGTGAGATTGGAGATTATCAGGAAAATATGCGTGGGCTTAGAATGCAGTACACAAAACTATTCAAATAAGAATCAGGAGAGCAACCCTTTTGGGTTCCTGATAAGTGACTGGGGTGAGTATAAAAAAATTTGGTGTACTGAAATCATGTACTGTGAAATTGATCCAAATTAGTAATCAGAAGAGAACTTACTGTTTCTCCGTTATTGTAATCATGGACATGGTTTTCTTGCATATTGACTCTCTTCCATGTTTTATTTTTGCCATTTAGGAGATCAGAAGGATATGAACTCTACCATAAGTTTCCAGAGGGACTACATGAAGATGACTAACAGATTCATCAGTATTTAGAGAAGTGATGTGCTGTGCTTTCATACACTTTTTGAGTTTCTCTGGCAAACATGTTGGTGGAAAGTTCGTTCAGCTCTTCCATTGAAACTAGTTTACTGAACGTACCCAAGTATCAAGACACATTTGCTGCACATGATTGGGCATCTCTTGCTGAAACTTATCAGATGATCCACAAATTTCCTGAACAGTCTCAAGTAAGCTTTCTGGAAGCTAATCCAGCCCCTGATGCAATGAATCTTGATGAATCAAAACATTCAAAACTTCAAGTAAGTTGTCCAGAGAAATCTGTTATTCACAAGGTATCTGAAAAGGCCCTGGCTTCTCTTGTGTACTATCGAAGGAAGAGGAACGTGAAACCTGGGGGAACTGTGGAAAATAACCTAGGAAACAATAATAAACAGGATGATTCACTTGATGACTCTATTGTCTCTGTACATCGCCCTGGAGAATGCAAAAAAAGGAAAAATCGCTTCTACAACTGTCTTGTCTATAGCCAAGAGAAAAGAAGAGGGCATTCCACTTGTAATTTTACTGGAGAAACTACATCAAGGGGGGATGGGCTTGATGCTGCTTTTGTCTCTGAGCATGACTCTGGAGAAACCAAGAGAAGAGGCAACCAATCAGATCATGGGCTTGATGATGCTTTTGTCTCTGAGCATGACTTTGGAGAAACCAAGAGAAGAGGCAACCAATCAGATAATGGGCTTGATTTTGTTTTGGTCTCTGAGCTTGACTGTGGAGAAACCAAGAGAAGAGGCAACCAATCAGATAATTGTCTTGTGTTTTGCAGAAAGAATGGTAGAGTAAAATCTAATAGCTGTAGTTTTAGCAAACATGTCACTGGAGGAACCAAGGTAAGCGGTGATCAAGTTGACTCTTCTGCTTATAGCCAAAGGGATCAGACAGTTAAAGCAGATGATACTTTTACTGGACCTAACCCTGGAGAAATCAAGAATAGTGGTCAAAGCAAGCAGTTAGGGAAATCTAATGGCAGTTTTACTGTAAGACCAATTGGGGAAACCAAGAGAAGTAGTGATAGATCTGATACCTTGCTTATGTATAGCCGGAGGAAGCAGAGAGGGAAATCTACTGGTGCTCGGGTTAATGTCTTTCTAGTTTATAGACGCAAGAAGTTTAAATTCAGAGAAACCAAGAGAAGAGGCAACCAATCAGATAATTGTCTTGTGTATTGCAGAAAGAAAGGTAGAGTAAAATCTAATAGCTGTAGTTTTAGCAAACGTGTCACTGGAGGAACCAAGGTAAGCGGTGATCAAGTTGACTCTTCTGCTTATAGCCAAAGGGAGCAGACAGTTAACGCCGATGATACTTTTACAGGACCTAACCCTGGAGAAATCAAGAATAGTGGTCAAAGCAAGCAGTTAGTGAAATCTTATGGCAGTTTTACTGGAAGTCCTATTGGGGAAAACAAGAGAAGTGGTTATAGGTCTGATACCTTGCTTATGTATAGCCGGAGGAAGAAGAGAGGGAAATGTACTGGTGCTCGGGTTAATGGCTTTCTAGTTTATAGACGGAAGAAGTTTAAATTCAGAGGACCTTGTATTGTCAGTTCTCATGCTCTAGAACTTGTAAACTATACCAAAGTGACATGTTCGTCTGGTGGAACAAATGACAGCTGCTCGTCATTGAAATCCAGTTCTGACCTTGCTTCAAGGTCCAGTAAAACTGGGGAAGATGATTGCAATTCCTCTGATCCTGGGGTTTCTGAGACAGATACAGACGATAGTAGCAGCCCTTTCAGTCAATGTAAACATTGTGATAAGCCAGGAACTGTTGAAAAGATGCTAATTTGTGATGAATGTGAAAAGGCATATCATACAAGCTGCTGCGGTGTTCGATTGAAAGAAGTTGCAGAGATTGAGGACTGGTTCTGTCCATCGTGTTTGAAAAAGAAGTCATCAAAGACTAAGAATAAGGGGAGAATTTTACGGGAACAGAAATCGAGAGTTACAGTACCATTTGTAATAGGAGTTCGAACCGGAAAAGAGTTTCAAGCAGATGTCCCAGACTGGTCAGGTCCAACAATGAGGTATGCACATCAATAATCAGCAGTCCTTTTGAATATCTGAGTCCTATTGTACTATCAAAGATGTCTGTCTGCTGGTAAATGACATACAAAAACATTTTAATCTTAATGCAGTGATTCTTCTTTTGTTGGTGAACCCTTGGAAATTGATGAGTCGGAATATATGCATGTAAGCTCTCAGTATAGTGGATATGCTTAAGTTTTATGTTGTCATTGACTTGGCTGGATTTTAGAGAGCTGCCATTCTTCTATCTTTGCAGGATCTTAAGAAGGCCAAGAATAGGACGAAACAATGTTCTGCAGTGAATTGGCTTCAATGCAGAGAGGAAGATACTAATGGAGATATCTGCGGAAAGTGGCGTAGGTAAGTTAAACAATTTTGCATGTTATGTTTTTTGGCTTATGCTTGAATGTATCGTTCTATCTATCGCCTTTTCATCAGGCTTCTTACCAATATTTTCTTCCTTGTCTCACATCTATAACTCAACAATTGGTGTGAAAATGAATTACTCAATATGCTTAGTTTGACTGGATATATTCAGGGCCCCTCCTTCAGAGGTTCAGACCAAAGACTGGGAATGCTACTGCTGCGTCTTTTGGGATCCATCACGTGCTGACTGTGCTGTCCCTCAGGTCAGAAACTATCTTTACATCTATCTCAAGAAAAATCCTTCAGAGGGTGAAAAGTTAGCAGCGTTGAGAGTCTAGTACCTAGTAAAAGCAGTCAAAATTTTCGTACAGTTTTGCTTCATTTTTCTCCATGAACATGTAATTTGGATTCTTGAACAGATTTCTTCTACATACTCCAAAAAAAATCATCAAAGTTTATACAATGCGTCTTGTGTTCATTTCTTCAGGAACTGGAGACAAGTGAGGTCCTTAAACAACTCAAGTACATCAAGATGGTTCGTTATCTTTCTCATTACTTGTTTGATCTTTCCCGACCATAACCTTCCGTTCTCATCAAGGATATAAAAACTGAATGGTTGCTTCTCTCTGCAGCTTAGACCTCGTTCAGACGCCAACAGACGAAATCTAGGACCGAAGGCTCGAAGCAGATCACATAACAAAGGAAAATGTTGATGGACTCAATAAAATGCATATGCGTTTTGGATCGGAGAACCTTAGATAGTAGGTAGGTAAATGGGAAATTTTTTGTCAAGCGGCAATGAGTTTTGTACCACTTGCCAAAACTTGTGGATATCGACTTGCTCTATTAGCGATTAATTAGAGCAAGTCGGCTTTTCTATAGGATTCGGCAGTCATGATTTAGAAATCCAAAATGAACATCATACATTTGGAAATAGCAGCAATGAAGAAATTGTATCCAGACCAAGACAATGGAGAGCAGTGGACTGTACTATGTGAGTACCTTTGAATTTTAACCTTTTTTTTTGTTTACTGGAGAGATAGGAGAGGAAGAAATTATTGATCTACTTTAAGGACGGAGTAGAAGAAACTCCTTTTGAGATTCTATATAGGACAGTGGTTTATGCATGAAAGAGCATGCCTGTTTTGTTATTAACAAAGTTGGTAATAGTTTCCGATGGTATGAGGAACCATATGATTTGTCTTCCATTTATTTCGCAAGACTGGTAATGATTAGTTGTTTACTCTTTCGTACTCACAAGAGTGACCACCTTTTTGTTATATAATGATTCCAGTTCAAAATGTTTTTGCAACACTATTGTATAACTGTTATACCTTATGATTTCCCTTGTTTATTAGGAGATACTCAGAAAGGACTGTCTCTTACATGAGAAGATTTGTGAAGACGAAGACTGAGGTCTAAGTAACAGATACAAACTTGTACCTATGTGCAAAAGTAGTAAAGAGAAACACCAGAAGAAGAGGAAAGACTCTGTAGAAAATAGAGGTATAACTTCGCTTTTTTAGACTCCCCAGAGGTGTTGTTAAGGTCTAACATTTGCTTCCTCCTATTCTCTAATCTCTTCTGTAGTTTAGAAAACGTATATGATTGCTGGGTCTAAAATGTTCTAACTGCTGCCATTATCTAGCAGTATCTTCATCAGGTGAACTTGCATAAAAGTTTAATTTTTAACTGAAGAAGATATCCGTGAGAAAAGCATTTTGTTTTCAATTGTTATAAGTATCCAGCATCCAAGTTTAAAACATGTTAGGCTATAACATCCTCATTCAAATAGCTAACAAACATTTTGGTCTATCAGAATCGGTTGTTCATAAACTCTTTGTCGGTAATCATATCCTTATAGTTCCATTTTCAGGTCAGCAAATGGTGCAACAACATCTGACATTGAGGAGTAGGAAGGTGGGTTATAAGACATCTAAACAGGGTTTCTCTTAACAACTTCACTATTCTAAGGCATTCTCTGAAAATTCCAGGGCTATAGTAATCAATGAGAGCAAGGCTGAGATTAATCAACTTCAAGATTCCGCAAACGAGACTGTTTCACTCGGCAGAGAAGTGTCTCTTTTTCGGCTCTTTTCCTTCAACCGCAGATTAAAAGACACAGTAGTGGCACGTGCTAGCTTTCTCGTTTAACTCTTAGGTGTAAGCAAAAAACAGAAGTTGATCTCATGATTTAGTACTGCTCTCATATTTTGTCTGACCATTGCCATTAGTAAGCACATTCTTTTTGCAATTTCTTAATTGTCACATATTTATCATTGTCGAGTGTAGGCCCTTTACGAGATTAAGCAACAATATGAGCTTAGAAGACAAAGAAACAAGAGGAGGACTGACTATGAAGCGTTAACGGAGAGACCTGAAGCACATGACATTGAGATTTAGAACCCTGAAAGTCCAGGAAAAACTTAGGCAAGTCTCTTCTTGTTTTACTCCAAGAGGACTCACTAGTTGTATTGTATGTTCCCATAGCAGAGCTTCTTGGAGATAAGTTGTTATGTAGCTTTGTATTGTTTGATCATCTTGGAATCAACAAGTCTAAGGACACATGTATCTGTAAACTTTCTGTAACAGTTAAAACAGCTATGCTTTTATTTTAAAATGCCAAATTTTGTGTGTTCTTCATTGTTAATTGCTTTTAAATTTGAGTTTTTAGATAATAAATCTATGAACTTTTATACTGATATAGTAGAGATTCAGGGATTAGAATGCAAGAAACTAAAAAAATTAGACCCTTTCTACACAAGAAAAAAATCTGAGCGGTTGAATTATAAATCAGATTTTGAAGAAACTCTACAGAAAAAAATCACAGAAATTGGTTTTGCCACTGAGTTAGAGAGAGAGAGAGCGAGAGCGATAAAGCGAGCGATAAAGCGAGCGAGAGAGAGAGAAACTTGCTTCAGTGGAGAAGTGTGGCTAAGTGAAGAAGAAACGCCATAACTCGGAGAAGCTCAACGAGTGGGGTTGCTCTCGTCTCTTCGTAGTCTTCTGGTAAATGCGATTGTTCTTCTTCTTGTACGAAGCTTGTTTGTGTATCGCTTTCATTGAATTGTTTGTTGTTTTGTACTGGATTTGACTGTGATATGTGAGGTAGATGAAGGTTTGTGAATTACTGGAATCAATTTTTTTTTTTTGTGTTTAGTCTCCGATTGTTTTTGTGCCCATTGATTGTGTTCTAGGGTTTCTTAAGAACGAAAGGTGTGTGTTGTTGTGAATTTCACAGGTAATATATGACTGAAAGATTAAAATTGTTGAGAGATTGTTTGGATTGAAACTGGAATTTTAGCATAGAAGAGAAAATTTAGTTACTTCACAATCGTTTTATGTACATTGATTTAAGATGCTATAGATATGCCTAGCTCGAATCAAAAGTACATAAACTAGGTTGAAGGGTGCATGGGTTTTCAGATTTGAGTCATGTTAGATCCGAATTTTTGTGGGTTTTCTAAACTTGGGTGCTAGATTTGGATTTGAACAGCATCCAAGAACTTTTAACATTAAGTGAGGATTAAAGTTTCTTTTTCTGAATAGAAATTTTGCTTATTATCACTAGAGGGACCAACTTAGTGAGGAGTCCAACTTGTTGTCCTCAGTGAGATTGGAGATTACCAGAAAAAAATGTGTGGGCTTAGAATGCAGTACACAAAACTATTGAAATAAGAATCAGGAGAGCAACCCTTTTGGGTTCCTGATAAGTGAAACAATGTGGTGTACTGTAAAATTAATCCAAATTAGTAATCAGAAGAGAACTTACTGTTTCTCTGTTATTGTAATCATGGACTTGGTTTTTTGGCATATTGACTCTCTTCCATGTTTTGTTTTTGACATTGAGGAGATCAGAAGGATATGAACTCTACCATAAGTTTCCAGAGGGACTACATGAAGATGACCTACAGACTCATCAGTATTTAGAGAAGTGATGTGCTGTGCTTGCATATACTTTTTGAGTTTTTCTGGCAAACATGTTGGTGGAAAGTTCGTTCAGCTCTTCCGTTGAAACTAGTCTACTGAACGTACCCGAGTATCAAGACCCATTTGCTGCATATGATTGGGCATCTCTTGCTGAAAGTTATCAGATGATCCACAAATTTCCTGAGCAGTCTCAAGTAAGCTTTCTGGAAGCTACTCCAGCCCCTGATGCAATGAATCTTGATGAATCAAAACATTCAAAACTTCAAGTAAGTTGTCCAGAGAAATCTGTTATGCACAAGGTATCTGAAAAGGCCCTGGCTTCTCTTGTGTACTATCGAAGGAAGAGGAACGTGAAACCTGGGGGAACTGTGGAAAATAACCTAGGAAACAACAAGAAACATGATGATTCACTTGATGACTCTTTTGTCTCCGTACATCGCCCTGGAGAAAGCACAAAAAGGAAAAATTGCTTCCACAACTGTCTTGTCTATAGCCGAAAGAAAAGAAGAGGGAAGTCCAGTTGTAATTTTACTGGAGAAACTACGACAAGGGGGGATGGGCTTGATGCTGCTTTTGTCTCTGAGCATGACTCTGGAGAAACCAAGAGAAGAGGCAACCAATCAGATAATGGGCTTGATTCTGCTTTTGTCTCTGAGCTTGACTGTGGAGAAACCAAGAGAAAAGGCAACCAATCAGATAATTGTCTTGTGTATTGCAGAAAGAATGGTAGAGTAAAATCTAATAGCTGTAGTTTTAGCAAACGTGTCACTGGAGGAACCAAGGTAAGCGGTGATCAAGTTGACTCTTCTGCTTATAGCCAAAGGGAGCAGACAATTAAAGCAGATGATACTTTTACTGGACCTAACCCTGGAGAAATCAAGAATAGTGGTCAAAGCAAGCAGTTAGGGAAATCTAATGGCAGTTTTACTGGAAGTGCAATTGGGGAAACCAAGAGAAGTGGTGATAGATATGATACCTTGCTTATGTATAGCCGGAGGAAGCAGAGAGGGAAATCTACTGGTGCTCGGGTTAATGGCTTTCTAGTTTATAGACGGAAGAAGTTTAAATTCAGAGGACCTTTTACTATTCATTACCCAAGCGAATCCAAGAAAAATGGTGATCAACTTTCTATGGTCAGTTCTCATGCTCTAGAACTTGTAAACGATACCGAAGTGACATGCTCTTTTGGTGGAACAAATGACAGCTGCTCGTCATTGAAATCTAGTTTTGAACTTGGTTCAAGCTCCAGTAAAACTGGGGAAGATGATTGCAATTCCTCTGATGCGGGGGTGTCAGAGACAGATACGGATCGATAGTAGCAGCCCTTTCCGGCAGTGTAAACATTGTGATAAGCCAGGAACTGTCGAAAAGATGCTAATTTGTGATGAATGTGAACAAGCATATCATACAAGCTGCTGCGGTGTTCGATTGAAAGAAGTTGCTGAGATTGATGATTGGATCTGTCCATCCTGTTTGAAAAAGAAGTCATCAAAGACCAAGAGTAAGGGGAGAATTTTACAGGAGCGGAAATGGAGAGTTACAGTACCATTTGTAATAGGAGTTCGAATAGGAAAAGAGTTTCAAGCAGATGTTCCAGACTGGTCAGGTCCAACAATGAGGTATGCAGTTCAATAATCAGCAGTCCTTTGAATTTCTGAGTCCTATTGTACTATCAAAGATGTTTGTCTACTGGTAAATGACTGTTGTTCCTTTCACCAAAATGAGTGACCTTTGTTTTATTTGGCTGACATACAAAAACATTTTGATCTCAATGCAGTGATTCTTCTTTTGTTGGTGAACCCTTGGAAATTGATGAGTCAGAATATATGCATGTAAGCTCTCAGTATAGTTTATACATAAGTCTTATGTTGTCATAGACTTGGCTGGATTTTAGAGAGCTGCCATTCTTTTCTCTTTGCAGGATCTCAAGAAGGCCAAGAATACTAAGAAAAAATGTTCTGGAGTGAATTGGCTTCAATGCAGAGAGGAAGATACTAATGGAGATATCTGCGGAAAGTGGCGTAGGTAAGTTAAACAATATTGCATGTTATGTTTTATGGCTGATGCTTGAATGTATCGTTCTATCTATCGCCTTTTTATCAGGCTTCTTACCAATATTTTCTTCCTTGTCTCATATATACTCAACCATCGGTGTAAAAATGAGTATACTCAATATGCTTAGTTTGACTGGATATACTCAGGGCCCCTCCTTCAGAGGTACAGACCAAAGACTGGGAATGCTACTGCTGCGTCTTTTGGGATCCATCGCGTGCTGACTGTGCCGTCCCTCAGGTCAGAAACTCTCTGTACATCTATCTCATGGGTGAAAAGTTAGCAGCCAATGAGAGTCTAGTACATAGTCAACGCTGTCAAAATTCTCGTACAGTTTTGCTTCATTTTTCTCCATGAACATGTCATTTAGATTCTCGAAGTTTACACAATGCATCTTGTGTTCATTTCTTCAGGAACTGGAGACAAGTGAGGTCCTTAAACAACTCAAGTACATGAAGATGGTTCGTTATCTTTCTCATTACTTGTTTGATCTTTGCCGACCATAGCCTTTTTCGTTCCCGTCAAGGATCTAAAAACTGAATGGTTGCTTCTCTCTGCAGCTTAGACCTCGTTCAGACGCCAACAGACGAAAGCTAGGACTGAAGGCTCGAAGCAGATCACATAACAAGGGAAAATGTTAATGGACACGATCAAATGCAATATGCTTTTTGGATCGGAGATCCTTAGATAGTAGGAAGGTAAACGGGAAATTTTTTGTTAAGCGCCAATGAGTTTTGTACCACTTGCCAAAACTTGTGGATATTCACTTGCTCTATTAGCGATTAATTAGGTTCAGATCTTTTGTTAACTCCCAAAAACAGGAGTAGTTAATAGAATCATTTTCAAAGTGATAAAGAGACTTTAAACAGCTTGTTGGGTCAAAAGCATTCTGCTGATATTACATTCAAAGCTTGGATCTTGGAAAATAGTAAAAGAAAAAAAATGGGAGAAACGACGGCAGCAAAATCACCATCCGTATTTAGCTTGTGTCTCGGCTTTCGTGAGCAATCCTCTTGAGCGTCTCTCTGCTAATTCAGTCTCCTTGTGCTTCATGTCCATGAATAACGCAGTGATCTGATGCTTCCTTTTGTGAAGCTTTGATACTTTCCCCTTAGATGAAGATGACTCCGGCTGCAAGAAAAATATGAACAAAAATTTAAAAGCGAATACAAAGAATTCATACCATAAAATTAATATAAATCAACACAAAAGGGAATTTGCATGCAAATGAAAGAGATAATAATCTGCAACTCATTCTATTTTCTTCAGGCGGTTAAGTTTTAGGTTTTTCTCAAATATTTGATTACCCAATATGCTCTCTAATGAAAAATCTCCTAAAAGCTATGGGGTTTAAATTCAGAGAACCAGAGTAATAATACGAGACCCTAGAGACAGCTTCCAAGTTGTTGCAAAGAAATTTTGTAGCAAGACAAAATAAACTTGACACTGGCAGCCACAAACAGAAGCTAAATTCATAACTTTTACCTACTAACTTTCAGGCTTTTCTCAAATATACATCACTCAATATGCTCTCTAATTATGAGAAAAGGCTTCAGATTTACAAAACCAGAGAAACTACAAACCCTAGAGACAATTCTTAAGTTCATGCAGCCAAAAAATTCCAAACAAGAGTAAAGAGTTTAGAAGCTAAACAAACCTGATACGCAGGTCCAAACGCAATTCCAGTAGATTTAACCTGATCAACTCTTGGTCTATTCTTCATAAGCTCATCTTGCTTAACCTCAATTATCTCTGTTGGTATATCATTCCTCCCTCTCCTTCCTCTCCTTGCACCACTATCCATAGATACAACCGCTTCAGGCAATCCCGTAGTAGCCTCAAACTCACAACCATTCCAAGTATTACCTCCATAGCTACTACCAAAACTAGGGTTTGTTTCATATCCACCATAGCCAGTAGCATAATAGTTATCTACTCCAGCAATTTGTTCCGTTTCGCTATTACTATGACTAAACGATTCATAACTTTGATTTTGATCAATACTACCTGATTCCGTATGAGCAATTTCAATTGCAGGTGTTTCAATTTCGAGGATTGATCTTCGACCTGATCCTGATCCCAATAGAGGTAGAGCACCAAGTGCTTGCGAGCTTTTAGGTGCAGGCATGGCTGATAAAAACGATTTCACTGATGAATTATGAGATACTGAAGAAGATTCCATCTGTTTACGCTTCTTCCTCGCTTTCTCCTCTTCTTCATCATCTTCATCGCCATCATCAAGATTGCTCGGTCTAGGGTTTACAGGAAGCCTTATCTGAACCACACGTTTCGGAATTGACGAAGATGCCGAAGAAATTGAAGATTTCGGAGGAGGAAGAGAGGAGATAAACGGAGATGATTTTCCTCGTGAGCCAAAATCACCATCTTCTGAAGATCTAAGTTCTTTTGGTTGAGGAATACCTGAGAATAGAGACGACGAAGAAGAAGAAGGTACTGAAGATTTAACGGTGAAAGATTCTCTTCGTTGTTGAGTTTCTTCTTCTTCTTCGTCCGATGAAGCGTAACTCGCTACTAGAGAGTCCATTAGAGGAAGAGAAAATTTGCCGTCGCCGAGATACGTCGGAGACTCGAGTATTTGTTGTGAATATATGGGCGTTTTAGGAAAGTTCTAAGGCCCATTTATGAAAAAGACAATAAAAGCCCATTTATCTTTGGTTATTAGATATACGAAACCGGTTTGATTCCATCGTTTCTCTCGATATGAAGTCACAAATTAGTTCGAATTGATTCCACAAAATTGACATTTTTTCTTCTTCTTCTTCTTCTTCTTCTTCGGATTAGTTGTGACCAGTCTCAGTTTATGTGGGTTTCAAGCTCAATTCTTAACTTGAAGTCTTCTTCTGGGTGGAAGAATCATTGGTTTACGAGAACTAAAGCTTTTGGATATTTCTTCTCTCTTGCTTCGTCAGCTGATAAAAACCCAATATTTCAAAGTGATTCTGGTAAGCCAACCTACTCTGGATCACGTGATTATGTTTCAAGTAAGCATTTTGGTGAAGATTTTGATAAGATTCTGAAGAATATTGATGTACCTAGTGATTGTGTTGAAACGATTAGAAACGTGCTTATGAAATACAGTTGGATACAGAGATATGAGCGTGGGCTTAGTACTGAACTTGATCAATACAAAGTCATTAGAATTTTGGATGATTTGTTTCAAGAGACTTTGGATGCATCTATAATTCTTTAGGTGGTCAGAGTTATGGATTGGTTCTGAGAGCACTCGAGCAAGTCTATTAGTCGAATGATTCATATTTTGGTATCTGGTAATATGAATTATAGAGCTGTTGATATGCTTCTTTCTCTCGTTAAGGAATGCAGTGGAAATGAAAGGTCCTTGTGTTTAGTTATCAATGATCTATTTGAAACTCGTATTGATCGTCTGTGTTTTGTATGCTGATTGATTGTTGCATTAAAGAGAGAAAAGTAGACATGGCGCTGAAACTAACCTACAAAGTGGATCAGTTTGGCAGGGTTTGTATTTCATTGCTTGAGGAAATTCTACGAATTCAAGGGTTGGAGTTAGCAAGGGAATTTTTGACCATATAAACATAAACATAAACAAGGTCTATCCCAATGCCTTAAAACATAAATAAAAACACATGGTCTCTGTCATACCATCCCAACACATGCAACAATTGATTCATTTGGTTTCAAATCTTTTCCCCTGCACCTAAAACATGAAGAGGAGGAATTGATGTCACACAAAAAAAAAACCTAAAACATTGTTTTAATGTTGCAGAAATAAACATGTGTTGTTCGTTTCTATTTCCATTCATATTTGATTAATATAATATTTAATATTTAAATTTATGGTTATTCGTTTTAATATATCTAAATTTATATTTAGCTATAAAAGTTGTCTATATATATTGGACTTATATTATGATAAACTCTGTGTGTGTGCATATACGTTAGGTAGTATTTATTGTTAATTGGAAAAATATGATAAAAAAAACCTCCAACTTAGTACATTTTCCAATTAAAACCTCCAATTTTTTTGTGTTTATAGTTCAAACTTTCAATTAAATTATTTTCTGACACAAACATTCGAGTGAACTTAAAGTGGGTGTGATCTTGGTTGACTAACAGTCAACACCATTAATAAAATCAATATTTTTCAAAAAAAATAATTTTTTTTCTATTTAACTAGAAAAGGTAGAAAAAGTAATTAAAAAAATAATATAATAATACATTTTTTTACAGTTAAAATTATTTTTATTGTTATATATTTTTGTAAATAATAATTTTTATTTATATTATTAACAAAAATAAACAAAAAAAATTACAATGTTAACAGAAATTAATCAATTATAATATTTGACCAGTAATTTATATTAATTCTTCTTTATATATATATATATATTAAAATATAATGAGGCAAATTAAGTTTTTACTTATCAAAGGATGGGAATATCTAAACAGGAAAAAATTTAAGTATTATATTTAATCTATTAATTAATCGTGGGATGAAACTCTTTATGAGAAAATATTGCTTTGAGACCGCGGATAGGAGAATCCGTGATTTTATGAGACGTGGTGTTAGTAGAGATTTTGGAGGAAAGGTTGTCATTTTGGAGGTAATTTTTGACATATTTTACAAGTAATTAGCGTTGTTGGTAGGGATCAACATGTTTTGGCTGATTTAAATTTGCCACGTCTCTAGAAATTTCGTGAGGGTTTAAAACTTACTAAATGCACACTAAAAAAGGCATTTTACATTATTTATTTTAAATATTTATACTAGTTATAAATGATGTAAAAGACTTTTTCATCATTTAGAACAAATAATTTGCATCATTTTGTTAACAACTGATGCAATTGTATATAATATTTGCATTGGTTATTGTAACTGATGTTAAGTTGTGTCAATTACCAAAAATGATGTTATCTTTTACATCATATTATAAGTGATGTAAGTATTTGTGTCGTTTATAATAATTGATGTTAATATTTCCATTATTTATAAATAATTGATATAAAATAGTGTCAATTTTCATAAATGATTTTAATAGTTGTATCATTTATAACAACTGATTTAATAAATGTATCAATTACAATCAATGATTTAATATATTATTATCACTTTTATGTAATTAATAATATATTTATTATTTTTAATTTAAAATTTTAGCTATTATATAAAAACTATTAAATATATTAAAGCATAAAATAGAAAACATCCAATTTCATTAGAAAAATGATAAGAATACATTGTACAAAATTGATAGCCAAATACAATTACATATTTAATTTGTTGTCTTCAAAACTACTAGCTAACTACGTGAGTCAATTAAACCTTCATTCCCTCCGTTTGTTAGAATGCCCATCTTGTTCAACTCATCAAGCATACAAGCAAAGGCACAACTCCAGTAAATTCCTAAAAATAAAAACAAATAGTTAAGAGCATGAAAACAATTAAGACACATTTTACTTTATTGATACCAAACGGAATGGTACCTCTAGAAGAACAAGAGACAGTTGTTTGAGAGATATTTTTCCCCAGTCAATTATCTTCTCAACATCGTACTAAGTGACTTGGAAGTTATCACAATTAGAAATCGCAGATTCAAAAAAGTATCCTCATAGAGTAAATCAATTTATCTGCAACATATCAAAAAATAAAACAGAGCACTTCTCTTAAATTTTGGTCATTTGTGACTTATTCCTTGACTATACTCAATCAAATGGTTCATAGAGATATTCAAATCCATACCAGTCCGTGGATTATTCAGAACAGTCAAGGTGTTACATTCCAAATTCACCACCACCAAACAATGCTCCTAGGATAGGTAAGATAGTGAGTACACAAATTAGAGGTAGAATTTGCTAAACAATAAATCTGTTGTTGTGCACAAGACCAAAACAGCAACGTAAAAATATTCAAGAACTACTATAATGTGAAAAAATGTTTAAAGAAAAATCTTTTTTATTTTATTTGACAGTGTGAAAGTGTGGAGCCTGAAGCCATATAATGAAGAGTCGAATGGCATAAGAGAAGAAGGTGAGAGAGGAAGTGACAAGTGTTTCGACTAAAACACTTGTTCCCTTTTTTGTAAGGCTACTATCGTAGCTTATCTATGTATATGACAATTTGTAAATCGGAAGCGGGTACGCGGAAGTGGAAGCGATTAGAAACGGGAAAACAAGATTTTAAAAAAAATTAGGAAGCGGGGACGTGTTGGAAGCGTGTATATATATACATATAATAAAACATAAAATCATATTAAAATAAAATGTTTTAACAACAAATATTTTAAAATCATATATTATATTAAAATGTTTTAAAATCATATTAAATAAAATAATATAAAATGTTTTTTTTTTCAGGTCCAGCATCGTCCGCTTCTCTGCTACTTCCGAGGCGATTGTAAACGCTTCCGAGGCGATTCCGCTTCGCATCCAATTCCCAATCGTATCTTCCAAGGAGATTCTTTGCAACCTAGCAATTTGTTCCCTTTTTCATAAGGCTTACATCGTAGCTCTATCTATGTTGATGACAATGCTCAATATAAGCTTGATTTTTATTTAATTTACAAAATGTAATTTCGCAGTCGGGATAATTCTAAAAATTAGTTTTTCGAAAGTCTGGCTTGTTTATAAACTAATTGTTTCCTTTTTAATACTTTCGATCGTTTTTTTATTTGGCAAACGTCCCGAGAGAGAAAGAGAGAAAGAACACACAATTGTTATTTCTCTCGGTCGATGCCCTTCTTTTAAATGTTGCAAGGTCACTTTTTTTTGTTTCAAGGTCAAGTTTTTCCATCGATCTTTCAAAATTAATCTTCTAAAATGATAATTATTTTAGGTTTGATTTATTTTAACTTTTAAAATTAATCTTCTAGAATTTTAGGCTTGTTTTATTTTACTTTTTGACAGCATAAATTCTCTTTATTGTCTTACGTCCAAAATTTTTTTATTCTAAAAACGGGAACTTGGCTTAAAATGATTTGGTAATCCTAAAAAATAAAATAAAATTAGTGTCTTAAGCTGTTTAATTTTAGGGTTACCAAATCATTTTAAGCTAATAATTCCCGTTTAAGTTTAGGAATGATAAATTCACTGTTGGGCATGCGATGTGGGCATGCGAAGTGGGCATGCGAGGTACCATGTCGACTGCGGTATCTTTGTCGACTGCGGTATCTTTTTCGCATGTTATACATCTTTACACATTCATCTACAATTTATCATCTATACAAGGACATCTATCTATACACCTTAGACATTCTTTTACGTCTTATCATCTATACTAGCACATCTATCATCTACACACCTTAGACATTCATCTACATGCTACACATGCATCCGATCATCTATACTAGCACATTTATCATCTACACACCTTAGACATTCATCTACATCCTACACATTCATCCGATCATCTATACTAACAAGCACATCTACTTCCTACACATTCATCTACCATATCCACATGCCACATTACAAGCATACCTCATCTACACATTTGTCATATAAGCATATTACACATTATTAAGTCCACACTCAATCAATAAAGTATGGCACATTCCGAAAGTTGGATCTAGTTTCCCTCCACACTCAATCAATAAAGTATGTGTGAGAGATCATTCCGAACTTTTCGTCACACACTCCAATCGCAAAATCATCTACAAAATCAGAGCAATTTTCCGTTAGTTAATTTATATACTAGTTTTGTAATTAGCTTCATAATAATCCAACCATCAAATATAATTGAATACTTGGTTCAAAACAACACTCAATTTTAAGATAGTAGAAAAAATGATATTTTTCTATGTTTCATATAAAAACAGAGCATGATTAAATGTTTCTTAATTTTTAAGCCAAAATTTAAGAGTAAATATAAAATCGACGAGTCATGAGAGCTTATTAACTAAAAGAGAAAACAATAGAAATTAGTTTGTCTGTTAATTTCCAATCCATACAAATTATTGAAAAAAACAACAATTTTAACTCCGAGCTTATAAATATTTTGTGACGCCAAATATGTTTAAAACTCCTAAAATGTGCAAGATATCAAAAACATTGTCCTTAAAATAATAATAAAAATGAATCGGAGCAAAGGCCGTTACCTTATAAGGTGATACCGCTATGTTTAAAGACTGGCACTTGGAGGTCCAAAGAGGAGGCGAAGAAGGTGAGTCCACCGGAGAAACTCCTGAAGCAGGGGCTGCGGTCACGGCGTGTGGAGTAGGAGAACTGGCTGGAGCAATCGGTGGTGTAGCAAGCCTAACAAAGGTCGGAGCCGCCAAAAGGAGTGACATGGTGGGAGAAAGAAGATGTTCTCGCCGGTGAATGAGAGGCACACCGAGTGGAGGAAGTATAGCATATTTAAAGAACAGAAACAGAGTATCGGACATTATTTAAGAAGATTTTTGATGTCTGAATCAAAATAGATTCAAAGATAACTTTTGAGTAAAAATATAGACTAGTAAGAAGATTTTTGAGTGTCTGAATGAGGAAGAGCTCGGAGGTATATATAGAGATTATTATCTATAGTAAATCTTTTTTTTTTTTTGGTCGCCATTTCAATTATTTTTATTTTATTAAATCAAATTCCCATCTCACAACGGTCTTATAAGTTACCGTTATGGGTGAAAAATAAAAATAAAAAATAAAAAAAGTTACCGTTCCGTAACGTTCAAATTTCTCTTCTATCTAACGTTCAACTGACGTCATCCGTGACCACATCACAAGTGGAAGCTTTACGCGCACTGTAGAATATATTTGTGGATACAAACATTTAGAATTTTAACAATTACACATTCTCAGCGTAATCACAAGCATTTCAAATAAAAACCACAATGTCAGGTTTCTAATGATGCATTACAATCAAATAAGATTGGATTCGGGATACTCTTTGGAGCCGTTTTGATTTTCCATACTCTTTGTTTAGTAGATCATGTCTCGAGTTTGAATTTATCTTGATCGACACTATATGATCCACATCTTCCTCTGCAACTAGTTTGCGAATCATTTAATTCATTCCACCATGTTTTTTATATGTTGAACCAGTCTCTTACCAAGAAATTTATAGCTTGATATTCTTTTGGTTTAGGGGGTCTAGAAGGATGAACTTGTAGCTAGAGATTTACCCAAAGTACTAATAAGCGAGCCATCCCCAATAACAAACATCATATCTTGTAGTTAAATAAATCTCTTCCTTGTAATATTGATTTCCATACAAACGAAGACTTCTCTTGTTTTGCATTTAGAATGTTGGTGTCGTAAAACGGTAAAAGTATACACTAGGTGATGAATGATGATGACTACTCAAATTGGATTTTTAGGGTCTCTATAATTTTTTTTTTTTAAGCACAGATCCGACGGTTGAAAACATACCACCGAGCTTAAATTTTTCTTTCAGATCCAATGGCTAAAAATATGCCAGACACAGATGATAGATCTCTCTAACCCTAATATAGCGAGAAAGTAGTCTCCAGTTCTCTCCGTCCAACCATGGGTGAAGATTTCTCCGGTAAGATTGTTTATATTTCACGTGATCGATCTGTCATAGTTAATATCGTAATTGGTTTATGGGCAGAGCCTATCAGAGGCCTTACAGGGATAAGGCAGGCATCTTTTGGGACGTTGAGAGATACTAATTCCCTGTTGGTTCCACTCCTGATTTGATATATGAGAAAATCGTATCATCTATTAGAGAGGATCTTAGTGGTGAGATATCAATATGGGCTTATGTTGATGAGAAAGAGCCATGGGGTGAGTTTTTGCGTAAGAAGACGTGGGAATCAACTTCCTTCCCGGAGTTGAATTCTTTTTTTTTTTATTTTTTTTTTAATGTATGTAATGTAATCTCTTTTCTTATATATTTTAGAGGATAAACGCGTGAGACGTAAAAGAATGTTTCATGACATTCTTTTATGGAAACTGGACTCTCCTTTGGACCGTCCTTATGCATCATTTTTGGTCGTAGTCTCAGATGAAGTCAGAGATGACAAGGGTTTCTTTCATAAACTTCAAATTATAAGTAGTTGTTGGTATTACGAATTTTTAATAGTAGAGCCGACTAAGGACGTCCCATTACCAGATTCGATGGATTGGCCAGCATTGCTATTTGATCAGGCTTTCTCTTTCACCGAACAACGTGAAGAAGGTAGTCGCAAAAAGCATAAAGGGGTTGCGGAGGGGTCGCAAGATCAGCCCTGATACTGATGAATATGTGGACTAGCTTACTTCTGTTTTGTTAATTTCTATTTGCTTATTTTAAACGCAAAATTTGTATGAACTTGTTTACTCGACTATGTTTCCTTTAACTATGTTTTCTTTTTATATTATCATATTTATATTACTAGATAAACTTTAAAATTATATTAATTTTATCAAATCAAAGATCGATCATAATTAATTTGTGAATAAATTATAGTCATTATTTGTCGTAATTTCAGGCTATAATTTTGTTACAGTTACTGACGAAATCATCTCTATATACACATGAGTGCAACCCTGAGTACATAACTTGGCCCATGTTATTGCTGTCACATAAATGACGATTTTGAGATGATTTTTATAGTTGGTAAATATAACGAATACAAAATAATTTGTAGCCATAATTTTTGACGATTTGAGACAAAAAAATTGGTCATAATAGGTGACGAAAGTGGATACTATAACCGTTACGAACTATGACGGTTTTGAAACTATATATCCAGTTAGTAATTGCGATGGATATGCAACGATATTTTAGTTGTAATTAGTGACATTTTACGACTACATATCCATCGTTAATAGTGATAGAATCATGATGTTATTATAGTCACGAAACGTGACGATTTTGAGACAATGTTTTAGTCGATATTTGTGACTGTTTTGATACTTCAAACTTTCTTTACAATTCTTCTCCTTAATATCCACTTATCTGTTGTCACCTCATCACTCTGTTCCACTTCAGTCCTTTCGGTTCTATGCTTTTCATGACCTATCACAAGGCAGCTTCAAAAAACCAAAAGATGCGCACAAAATTCATCTATGATACGATTTGATGCAGGAAGGAAAGCATCACGAGCATGAAACACAACATCACCGAGGTGATTCCGCACAATCCAAGCGCCACCACTCATCGAATTAATATTGTTTTTTCGTTTTCTCTACTACACACTAAACATAAAACTCTTTTTATGTATATCACATATTTTACACTAAAATATATTTTTAAGTTTAAAACCTATTACTCATCATCGCCGGTGATTTCCACGACTCTCACGTTGCGATTACCCTCGATCTCCAGCGGCGGCGGAGAAGAACCATCTTTCGCAAGGAAGACGACGAGAAACCCATCTTCCATCCACGCCGTGACTTGATCCGTCAAAACGTTATTCGGAAGTTTGAATCTACTCATGAATTTGTTATCCCCCATACAGATCTGGAGAAATCCTTCATCATCCACGAATACGATCGTTTCGTCCTGAGTGACTCCCGGAAGATACGCCTTGAAAACGTGAGCTGTCGGAGTCTCCGTCCAATTGAGCTGTGTCTCGACGGTGGATGAAGAAGATGGGAATATTTCTCGGGAAAATGAGGGAAAGTGGTGAGAAAGGAAGAGAGATGGTGATGGAATTGGAAGGTCAAGAAAAGAGTTCATGAGTTCAAATTGTTCCCAAATTCTGCCGCCGGAATCGTTGATCGGAACAAGCGACATCCTTTTCTTTCTACTCTAGACTGTAAGAGAAGCTGAGCTTAAAATCTTATCAAGCGAAGCGAAGTTCTAGAGTTTTCTTGAGAAAGTGATGGCGGTAATGAAGTGGGCCTAAACGTCCAAGTATAAAGCCCATAATCAATAAAAAATAAAATAAAAATTGGGTGGAATGTTAAATTTATTTAAGAAGAAACCGAGAGTAGCTTGTTTACATAGTGACATTGAAAAACAAGAAAACCACATAAAATAAAAAACCGAGGCTGTTTTGTATGAGTGAAAACTGTGGCTCAAAAAACTTAAAAGAGTAGTTTCAGCTTGGGTTTGTGTTGATAACGTAAAAAGATGATGCGGCTTCTGATGAATTTTTTTGATGAGCTGAATAATATGTGAGTTATTGGATAATAGCTGAAGTTATGCAGATGGTCATTCGTTCTCTCTATATGATTTTATAAAACTAGTAAGAGTTGAAAAGATATTTTTTTATTAGTTAAATACTTAAATTAGTTTATTATATAATTAAATTACTTATTATAGTTGTGTTTGTGTATACTCATTGCTAGTAAAAAAAACGAATTGTTAGATAAATTTAGCTACAAAAAGTTAAGGATTATACATTTTTTATTTTTAATGATCTTTTTAAATATAAAGATAAATGACAAATAATGTAAAAATTTGTATTGTAAAAATTATTAGAGTTTTTTTTTTTTGATGTTAGAGTTTCGATGTTTGTGTTCTAATAAATCAAAATGTATAATTAATGTGGATCGTTATAGATGGCGAAAATGGAACATTAGTTTTGAAGCAAAAGGTACACAACATATTAACTACTATTCAAGTGAGGAATCAATCTTCCGTACGGTTCTTGAGAAAGCAAGAATGTCCTCCGGCTTGCGAGCGCCACTGTCACCGCCACCGCCATTGTCTTTGTCGCCATCGATGGCACCTTGGCCTTCCACTATAGATTCACGAATGATGCCTCTCACTGTGTTGTCTTCAGCCTTTACTGCCTCATTGGTGACGTCTCTCTTCTTCTCTTCTTTCTCCATTCTCTCTTTTGTTGCCTCCATGTCTCTTTCTCTTTCTCTCAATGGTCTCGCAGGGTTTTCTTGTAATATTTGAAGATTCTAGAAGCGATCTATTTGAGACCACGTGGCATGCTAGATATGATTACGTGGCGGTGTTTTATGTGAATGTGTATTTTCCGACGGATTCGTGGAGGGATGAGTCAAAAGAAGAGAGTATGATACAAGAAAGTCCTTCAAACGATTGTTGTATTTCAGAAATACCATTTTCATCGATCGTCGAAAATTGTCTTAATTTGGTAATTTGATATCCTTTAGAAAACAACCGGACTGCTATGTGAAACAAAGCAAAACATGCACTCTTATATTTGATAATAAAAGTAATAATACTAACTACAAACTTTAGTGTTTGATCAAACTAGTCCAAATAGTTAACGATTGGTAGAGACTGATGTGTGAAGTACATATCAGTGGAAATATTCTTTCCATATGATAACCACTAACAGAGAGTACATATTAATCGGAATATTCTTACTTTTGCACAATGTCAATCCAATAATGATTAGTGAGAACATTCATTTTAATAATTTGGTCAAAAGATGGCAAATAGAAAAGGAAGGAGTGATTTACGGAGCATTTGACTTTTTGATCAGGTGAAAACCTTGACCACCAATTTAAAGTTAAAACAGCCCTAGTTTTTAATTCCACCATAATTTCTTCACCGTACGTCTCCTATAATCTCTCCGTACACACCCATTTGTTACCATATAAGCTTTAAACTCTCATTCTTCTATCATTTGATCATATTCTCTTCCTCTCCTTCTTTAACCATTTACATAAAATCATACACTCACATTTACATATATTTATAAAGTGAAAGATGATATGCGAGGAGGCATATCATCAACAACCTAAAATACAAAAGGAACAAATGATGACGATGATGATGGTGGATCAACCTAGTAAACATCAACAGAAGAAATCACCATTATCATCACCATCATCATCACCAAAGTCACCATCATTCAATATTAATAATGAGGAAGAGAGGTTACAGGTTGTGAATTTAAGTGGGATGTCATTGGAATCTCTCCCAAATCCTTCACTCAATTTAGCTCAAATTTGCAAGCTTGATCTCTCCAATAATCATCTTCAGGTTCATATCTAAACACATCCACATATTTTATAATCATGATAAATTTCTCTTGCATGATTCAATGCAACTGCACATACTAATTTTAATTTGTCTATTTAGATAATAATTGGGAAAATGACTTCATTTTCTCTTGGATGATTCAATAAGATCATTTGTTAATTTACTTTAATATTACAAGTATGGATAATTCCACTTTAGTTTTTGTTTGGTTGTCATTTGTGTCTGATATTACAATTCATACATTTTTTCAAAAATACTTGGTGCTGTTTTGGATGTGACACAGACCATACCAGAATCACTAACAGCTAGACTACTCAACTTGATAGCATTAGATGTTCACTCGAATCAGATCAAAGCTCTTCCAAACTCCATTGGTTGTCTCTCCAAGCTCAAGACCCTTAATGTCTCCGGCAACTTTCTTGTTTCCCTCCCCAAATCTATCCAACATTGCAGGTTTCACCCCATAACTTTCACTAAACTCTCACAACACCCCTCAACAAACCATAATCCCAATGTTTGTCTTGTTCTTTTTCTTTCTACAGGTCTTTGGAAGAACTAAATGCAAACTTCAACAAACTCATCAGATTACCAGACTCCATTGGATTTGAACTAACAAATCTAAGGAAGCTCTCTGTCAACTCCAACAAACTCATAAGCCTCCCAATCTCCATTACTCACCTCACATCTCTCCGTGTCCTCGATGCTCGTCTCAACTGCCTCATGATTCTACCGGATGATCTCGAGAACCTCATCAACCTCGAGATCCTTAATGTTAGTCAGAACTTCCAGTACCTTTCTGCACTTCCATCTTCCATTGGCCTTCTCATGAACCTCATTGAGTTAGATGTTAGTTACAACAAGATCACTGTCTTGCCTGAGTCCATTGGCTGCATGAGACGGTTAAGGAAGCTGAGTGTTGAAGGAAACCCGCTCGTGTCCCCGCCCATGGAGGTGATGGAGCAGAGTTTGCAGGTGGTGAGAGAGTATCTGACCCAAAAGATGAATGGTAGCTTACCAAAGAGTCCCAGTAAGAAGAAGGCGTGGGGATTCGGTAAATTGGTTAAGTATGGGACGTTTAATGGCGGATCAAGAAGCTGGAACAGAGAGGAGAGAGAAGGGTTCACCATGCCTGAGTACCGTTCCATCGACAGTCTTGCTTCACCTAGATATTCTGGAATGTTCTCCCCACGTCGTCTCTTTTCTCCAAGAAACTATTTCAGCAGATAAGACAGAGAAAACAAGGTTCCACATT
>CM051371.1:9964301-10046801 GCA_028015245.1 Cardamine occulta
CATACAAGCTATGCACATCTCTAGCATCAAGGCCAAAACAACCCAATTTTGTCTATCACTTTAACTATAGCATCCTATGTATAAAGAGTATCTCAATATATGTTCATCAGATTCTAGAATTCTTTTGTTTTCATTAATGCATTCACCAGGTCCCTATTTCTATGCACACCAAATTTTGTTCATGAATAAAGTGTCCCTTAAAGCAAAAGACTCAAATTTTATACTGAAAATGAAAGCAACAACACAGTTTGATTCAGAACGATTTCTTTTCGGAAAGCTTGACAGAGATTTACAGCTAACAAACGAAGCCTCACTATCTTCAGTTGTCTAGAACTCTCAGTTACATCCAATACTCTCACAATCATTGAGAGGAATCAATAATTTTTGTTCCTCTCTTCAATTTCACATATACACTTGAATGATCAAAACTATGTACTTTGCATACCAAAGCATAACCATTTAAAACAAAGCCAAAGGAAAATATTTTCACTTTCCAACTCTTAGTTCATCTGCAATAGCTAAAGTCTTTCATTTCGAAAACTTATGTCTATCTAAAGATTGAGATAAGGCAGACAAAAACCACATAAAGATCTCAACTTTTCAACTTGTGATTATATTACTCATACAGAGATATGCACAATGAGGCAAACAGAGAGTTCGAACAGGTCTCAATAGACATCATACAAAGCCTATAAAACACTAAAAGGATACAACTTTTCAAGTGCTCGATCTTAAAACTAAAGTTCCCATTACAAATTGAAGTAATCTAAACCCTAATGGAGATAACCAGGAATCTTAATTCTGATAAAGAGCATACTCATCACATAAGCAATCACAACAGAGGAGACTCCGGCAACAGCATATGAATCTTTAACGCTTTTAGCTTTGTTCTTATCAAGCGCTAAATCAAGCATAACAATCCCAAGCCCACCGAGAACGAACATGAACCCAGAGGAAAGACCTTCAATGATGTATTGCCCGTTGACCCGACCCGGCATAAACACAACGGGTCGTACAGTTCCAGTGATTGGATCCTGAGTCGATCCGATACCAGGAGGCTCAACTATTACGTCGTAGACGAAACCGGAGACTACAAGGAAGTATGTGAGGAGAATTAGAGCGTATACAGTCATCGGAGATGGAAGTGTGAACGATGGGATCTTGAGACGGAGACGTGGTGGTTGGAGAAATGAGAATGGGAGGATTCGGAGAAGGTGGAATATTGGATCGATTGAGGATTGATTTGCACCTTCCGATGCACCGGAGCTGGTTGTGAAGGTTTGTGAATCGGATCTTGGAGCCATTTTGTCGGATCCTCGGAATAGCTCTTAGACCTCTGTTTCTCACTATCGATTGTAATTTCTCGAATTGGAACTAGGAAGAGTTTCAGAATTGGCTTGTTTGGAAACAAGGATAAAGCTATCCATTACATGTATTTCGATTTTTTTTTAACTAGGATAATGCTGTTCCTTGTTTCAAATATTTTCCACTAAATTTATTAATTTTCAAAAGACACCCCTTCAGTTTTTTTAAATCAACTAGACCCCTTCAGTTCTTACTATTATTTTCAAAATTCGATATAAAATTTAGAGTATTGTTTAGTCCTCTAAAATTTAAATAATTACTTGATGTTAAATTTTTTTTAATAATTACAAATAAAATCTTTAAAAAGATAGAATTTTCAAAATTTAGCAAATATATAATTTTCTTTAGAGATTATGGTCTTCAATATAACATTTATGGTTTACAGTTGGACTATGTTATTAATTTAAAAAATATAGACTATTATCTTAAATTTGATAAATATTTCAGACTATTTTCTTAATTTTCTCTCAAAAAATTTCTTACTTTGCACGTTTTGCCGTTTCAAGAGTGAAAGTAAACGACACGTAGTCCTTATCTAAATAGAAACTCCGACAAGATGTTGGTTTCTTAAATGAAGCCATCAATCTCCG
Source organism: Cardamine occulta (assembly GCA_028015245.1). Taxonomy (NCBI): domain Eukaryota; kingdom Viridiplantae; phylum Streptophyta; class Magnoliopsida; order Brassicales; family Brassicaceae; genus Cardamine; species Cardamine occulta. Next base: position 9,966,257 of record CM051371.1, read on the forward strand.
TCATCTTCCACATTAACTCATAAAGGAAGCAAAATAGTTTTGATTTCGTCTTCGAGCTCATGATCTTCAGCTTTTTACGCGACAAAACCTTAAAATTGACGTGGTTGTGATTCACATCCTTCTCCGGTGAACTTGATTCGGAGGCTATTCGATGGCTTACGTCGACCATGCGTTCTCTATATCTGACGAAGACCTAATGATTGGGACTTCGTACACCGTCAGTAATCGACCACCGGTGAAAGAGATCTCACTTGCGGTGGCTCTTCTCGTCTTCGGAACCCTAGGAATCGTTTCAGGTTTCTTCATGGCGTATAACCGAGTTGGTGGTGATCGTGGCCACGGTACGATTCCTTGTTTAATTAATATGTTACTAATTTTGTGCTTTGTTCGTGATTAGCTGATTTTAAGACGTTTTCGTTAATCAAAAGTAGCTTAGATTGATAATTTGGGTGGTTTCTTCTTTGCTTGTGTTTTTGATTAGTTAGTGTATAGACTTGTTTAGTTTCCTGAAGAAACCTAGTTTGGGAGGTTTAGAGATTATCTTGAGAAATTTTGAGGAAATTGTATTAACTGATCTAGTTAGCATTGTGGTGCATCTTTGTTGGACTTGGTGCAAACAATTATCCAAAGGCATCAGATTTGGTTGCTCTCTGTGATGATGTCCACTGGTTTAGTTAGTTACTTTCAGAGAGAGCTTTTGTATGGTGATCTTAAGATTTTCTTCTTGTTACAATGAAAACTGAAAGAGTCAGATTTTAGTTGAAAGGAAAGCAATCATATTTATTCCTCTTGATCTCATTTTGATTCTTTCCAGTTAAGAAATATGTTTGTTTATATATGAATGTTTTATAAAACTTGTGTTTTCTTATCTATAATACTGATCTTCTCTGCTTGCCTGAAACTTCTTATTGATGTATTTTACACATCTCTTCACTGCTATGTTAGACAAAACATCTGCATCAGATTCTTAGTATAGTAAAATAGATTATTTTCTTTACCTGTCACTTATTTCTCATTGTCACATCAACGACTTGATCATTTCTATGTAATCTGTTCTTGTGTTCGTTCTCACTTCCCTCTCCTTGTAAAAAACACTGACAAATATACACCAAGTGGGTTGGAGAATGTAAAACAAAGCACAGCTTTTCTTTATTTTTTTTTTTCTAGTTTCAAGAAAATTTATCCAGACTAATGATTTATCGAAAACTCAATCTCGTTTATTTGTCTGATTGTTGGTGGTGAAACAGGGATTTTCTTCATTGTTCTCGGTTGTCTTCTGTTTATCCCGGGGTTTTACTATACACGAATTGCGTATTACGCTTACAAAGGATATAAAGGTTTCTCCTTCTCAAACATACCATCCGTTTAAGCCTTATGAATCTCCTACTCAATGTATATGTTGTTTCTCAGGGGAGATTTTAGATTGCTTAAAGCAATGACTTCTTCTCTTTAGTGTGGTTTTTACATGACTTGAATGACCCACGTTTGATATGTATCTCTTTTGATTTCACATTCTCTATGTTAGATCATTAGTCTTGGATATATATATACATCTTCATCCTTGTTACAAATCGACCATTCTAATCACAAGTAATAATTGTTGTGTTTAGTGATAACGAGAAAATAACCAGAATGTAGAGCAATATTTGAAATCAAAGAAGAATGTAGTGAGGAACGGCTAAGGATAATTCTAATTGCTAAGATGGAACATTGGACTCACATAAATATATAAACAAACAAAAAAACCAACATTATATCACAACTTCAATCCAAAAAACTAGCAAGACTATGAATTGTATATTACCATATGACATGATTGAAAGTATTGAACCACTTCTAAACCTCAGAAAATAACAGTCCACTCTGGTCATCATGAGGCTAGTACGTAATGCCTAAAAACAGCGAATTAAGGCGGCTAAGATGCACCGCTGTGTGAAGAACTTTCACTCAAAACATAGGCGACAAAAGATAATTATTAGATTCTTCAAGTGACAGATCATTGAGTTGTGGAGACCATTCTCAATACTGATTTTTCCTGAGTGTAAAAGGAGTGATTGTGGGTTTTGTAGTCAAAGAATAAGAAGTTTCTGAATTCGGAGTAATAAAAAGAGTGGGTTTACTCGTTTTGAAGTTAGCAAAATTTAAAAGACGTTTTATTTAGGATATTTTGAGAGAACTTGCATCTCTTGAACTTTTTAGATTTTAGTGAAATATGAAGAGACAAATACGTATCTCTCATGTTGAGAGTGAACCACTATAATTCGTGTGTGTGTTTGTGTTTTTTTTTTTTTTTTTTTTAATTCGTGTTCTTCAGATTCTGATCTAAAATCTCAAAAACAAAATAGACTACCGTGGAGATTTCTTCACCTTTGAAGTTTACAAAATAGACTATCATTGACATTTGCTTTGTATTTGGATTTAACAAAGTAGATTGTTGCGAAAGTCTACTTAAATTATTTGATAAACATATGCCAAACAAATCAGATGAATTTTCTTTTTCTTTTGTAAAAAGCAGACTTTTCTTACAATTTTTTGCTTTTTTAACATTATTTTCTTAAGCCAAAACTATTATATTATATCTTTACCAATTTCAATTTTTCTACATTTGGATAAATTTATTTAATTATATTAATTGCATTGTACATACGTTTGCAATGAATAAATCTACATCAAATAACTAATTGGATATTATTTCGCTTTAAAGTAAGAGTTTATATATTTTTTTCTTATTAGAATAAATAAAAGTAAGTGATTAGATTTGTTCATTTTTAGTTCTCTGCTTTTCTTTAGTATATATAAGGGAAACATTTCACTTATGCATCTGTAAACAAAAATTACGAGAAGCATTTCAAGAAAATTTTCATTATTTTGGATAGGTTTACGATGATCGGTCGGATAATGGCAACTTTAATTGTGTTCACCATTCTAGTCATAGTTGTGATAGTCACCGGAAGCAAGTTTTCTGATACTCATGATGATGAAGTAGATCGACTTTTAAAGAAACTCAACAAACCTGCTCTTAAATCCTTCAAGGTTAATTTAATTTTGGATTTACACAAAAACTACACCTAACTACATTTTTTTTGCTTGCTTTTAATTCGTAGTTGTGTATACTTTATAATTCTTACATAGAGTCCAGACGGAGATATCATAGACTGTGTTCATATGAGGAATCATCCAATTTATGATCATCCTTTATTCAAAAATCACACAATTCAGGTTCAAAAAGCTTTTTTTTTTAATCGTTATTATTATTATCTTATAAATACAAAACAACTTTTAGACTTTTTAAATACTTTTATCATTTTTTCTTCTAAAACTACACCAGTCATATACACTAGACTCAAACACTAATAGCAATGATAAAAAAACTCGTTCTTCAATGGTTTAACTAAGTTCATTTGGGGTTATTGTTTCTTATATTTAATTTACTATTTTTGTGTTTAAAATTTTTGTGGTTGTAGATGAGACCAAGTTCTTACCAGATGGATGGAACAATTCAAAAACTGAGAAACAAAACAAAGTGTTTCAACAGTGGGCAATTAATGGAAAATGTCCAAAAAATAGTATTCCAATTATAAGAACGAAAAGAGAAGATATTTTACGAGCGGAATCGATCGAAAGATATGGGAAAAAAGATCCTAACATTTTCCCTCGATACAAACCAACCAATTCAACTAATATGAATACACATGAGGTGAATGTGCATCATTCATTCAATAAGTGCTTGAAATGTTTCCTTTATGTGTGTATATATATGTTTTTTTAATTTCTTATATATGTATGTTTATGTGCATATTACATAGTATGCCATACTTAGATTAGAAGTAAATTCTCCTCAAGCCAAGTTTCATGGAACCAAAGCGGCTTTGAACGTGTGGAAGCCTTACGTACAAAATCCAAGAGAATTTAGCTTAGCACAAATTTGGGTTTTGGCAGGTCCTGTACATAAACTTAACACCATTGAAGTTGGTTGGCAGGTCTTAGTTTGTTCCTACACTTGCATGTTTTTACATATATATATATATATGTTTTCTTATTTTCTTGGTTCATTGTTATTAATCAGGTGCTCGAGTCTTTTTATGGTGATGATAGGCCTCGATTGTTTATTTACTGGACTGTGAGTTAACGTTTATTTTACGGTTATAAATTTCGTATGTTCTTACTGTTAAATTTTTTTGTCAATTTATGTATTTTAAGGCATTTTTCTTCTTTTTGACATTGTTTGGTAACAAACAGTCTGATGCATACAGAACAACGGGCTGTTATAATCTTCTTTGCGGAGGTTTTGTTCCTATCAACCAAGAACTTGCCATAGGTGGAGTCATTCCCCATGTTTCCACCTTGGATGGTCCACAAGAAGTACTTCCTATAACTATATGGAAGGTCAATATATATGTTTTGTCATCATATAGTTTCAAGAAATACTCTACAAATTGAGATTAAATGTGTTATATTGAGATTAAATATGTTATGATATCTACAAATTGAGATTAAATGTGTTATATTGTTACAGGATCCACGCACTGGGCATTGGTGGTTGAAATTGTTCGATCATATGATTGTTGGGTATTGGCATTCTTCCTTGTTCAACCATCTACAAAATGGTGCAACTGAAATTAATTGGGGAGGCGAAATAGTAAATTTGAAAGACGGAGCACAACACACATCGACACATATGGGGAGTGGGCGTTTTGCGGAACAAGGATGGACAAAAGCTAGTTATTTTAATGATATTGAAATAATTGATCATAATGAAATTGTGAAACAACCTCAAGGCTATTCTCCTCTTGTGACTGATGCAAATTACAATCTTAGGTCTGGCATCCACCAAGCTGTAGGACTATCCTTTTATTATGGCGGTCCTGGTCGAAATCCTAATTGTCATTGATTAGATATACATGTTATAGGTCTAAACATGTTATGTATGAGTCAACCTATGGTCCACCATCATATGGTATAAATATTATCTGATGGTGCAAATAAGTTTTAAAGATAATTTCAATCTTGATACTTCATGTATAATGCAAGCCAAAATCAAAATACATCTATATTTGAAATCCTATTACTCTAAAATCTATCGCTATAGTGGAACCACTCATCTACTTAAACCTTTAACAATATAAATATTACTTCTAGATCTTCATTCATTTAACAATGAAATATTTTTAGCTAAGAAAGTAATATAGAAAAACTTTGGAACATTAAATAACAATTATGTTTATTGATAAGTGGAAAATAAAATAAATTAGTAAATGGATCCACATCAAATATTTTGATATTATTAATTAATATGTAAATATGACCATCAAAATTAATGGCAACCAAAAAGCAAATGAAGAAGAAGAGAAAAGCTAACCTATGTTGACGCTAAAAGAGCCATCTACCTTAGCTCTCCGGCCTCAGAAAACTATATCTACAAATGATCTAATTTATGGTTTAGAGTTTAGAGTTTGCTATTGATAATTTATAGTACTAGATTTTGATATGTTAATAATAAATTATAATATTGATATGTAAGTTAATTTATTCACGTAGAAAAAAAAATTATGTAAGTAACTATATTCTCTAACTAAAAATGCTTTCTACTTTTTTCCTAAAATTATTTTAAGATATATGAGTTATAATAAAAAATTTAGTTTTTTTTTTCTGCTTGAATAAATTCTATTTTCATGGTCGAGTCCTAAACTAGTATAAATGAAAACCATGTATATATGAATATATGATCATGTATTTAGCGACACCTACTTTAAGCATTATCAAACCATCATGTTCAACTTTATTTTTCTTGTAGAATTAATATTGTATTTATTTATAATCCTTCTGTATTGTAATTTCTTGCACATTACAAAATATTTATACAAAATCATATATTGGGTGTTAGATATTATTGAAGAAGACTTTCTCCACTCAGTTCCGAACTTGAAGCTCTCACATGGGCGATATCTGTCAGAAAAAAAAGAGGGTTTAGAATAGTTTTTTTTTGTATTTATTCTTAGGCCCAAGACCTTATATTTACACGTATTTCTAATTTAATTTAGGTACATACGATTAAGCTAAATTGCAAAATATATAAAATTAATATATGCATAAATGTCAGTTTTTATTTTTTTTGAAATTGGTGAGAGGTTTAAGTAAGACTATGAATCATCAAGTCGGGCTTCTTCGCTTGTGTATTTTTGATTAGTGTATAGACTTGTTTAGTTTTCTGAAGTAAACCTAGTTTGAAAGATTTGAGATCATCTGGAGAAATTGAGGAAATTGTATTAACTGATGTACTATGTGGAGATCTGCTACATATTTAAAATTTACAAAATTGACTGTCATTGATATTTGCTTTGTATTTGGATTTAACAACACACATTATCGCGAAAGTATACTTAAATTATTTGATAAATATGTGTTATATTATTATAGGATCCGCGGACAGGGAATTGGTGGTTGAAATAGTTCACTCATTTGATTGTTGGGTATTGGCATTCCTTCTTGTTCAAGCATATACAAAATGGTGCAACTGAAATTAATTGGGGAGGTGAAATAATAAATCGGGAAGATGGTGGACAACACATATGGGGAGTGGGCATTTTGGAGAACAAGGATGGGCAAAAGCTAGTTATTTCAATCATATTGAAATACTTGATGAAAGTGAAACAACCTTTAGGTTATGTTCCTTCTGTGGCGGATGCAAATTGTTACAATTTGAGGTCTGGCGTTGACCAAACCTTAGGAACTTTTTATTTATTATGGTGGTCATGGTCGAATTCCTAATTGTCATTGATTAGATATACATATTAATTAAAGGTCTAAATATGTTGTGTATGAGTCAATCTATGGTCCACCATCATATACTATATTATCCGATGGTGCAAATAAAGTTTAAATGATAATTTCAATCTTGATACTCCAAGTATAATGCAAGCCAAAAGCATTATACATATATATTTGAAATCCAATTACACTGAAATCTATCGATACAGTGGAACAAATCATCTACTTAAACCTTTAACAATATATCTTACTTCTAGATCTCCATTCATTTAACAATGAAATATTTTTAGCTAAGAAAGCAAATAGAAAACTTCTGAACATAATTGGTCACTTATGAAAGTATGAATTGTTAGATTTGTTATTTCATAAACCATTAAATCATATAAAGTCTCTGGCTAGTTAGAAGATTAGTCTTGGCTTCACCGGTAGAATCATTGTCATTGGTTGGCGACTCACTCCTACTCTTTGTTTCTTGCTTAATCTCGTCTTAATAAAACACATTCATTCATGAATCATGATAGAAAGCGTTTATGAATTTTCTCTCAAAAACATGTTAAATTACATAATTCATTGATACTCACCGTCTTTACCTTTTTGCATTTATTTTCACCCCCAAGTTTTTCTAAACTTTTATGAATTGTGTCGCTGACTTAGATTATACTATATCTTAAATGGTTACAATTTTTTTCTTTAATCACTTATTAATTGCTTAAGAAAACACAGCAAGAAACACAAGATAAAATTTGAACTATGACTCTAAACATTTTACAAAAAAAAGTTTAATAGCTAAGGTAAAAAATAGTTTGCTTTCTTTTATTTTACTTTATCCCCACGTTTGTTAAATTATAATGTGTGCTATTTGTTAATCCCTCCTGGACCCACATTTTTGCTTCTCTTCTCCGCCTTTCACTTCTCCATCACTCTTTGTACGTACTTGTTAATTACGACCAAAAAAAACGTTTAAAATTTGGATATTCCATATCCAATCGCTTCTTCGGCCCACGTCGCAGCTAAACCGTAACTAAATTCTCAGAACCGGTTCCGGTTTACCTGAATTTGCTTCCTCTCTCTCGTGCCGCCACAAACATCACCCGCCTCTCACTTCTCCATCTCACTCTCTAAAAATGGCATCGTCCTGCTCTTTCTCCAATCTCCCTCTTTCTTCTTTCAACTGCCCTAAACATAACTCTTTCTACCGTCACCGTCACATCATCTTCTCATCTGTGAAAACCACAGTCGAAAAGCCTATCCGAAACGAAGACAACATCCGCGATGAAGCTCGCCGTAATCGCTCCACCACCTCCGCCGCAAATCCTTTCTCCGCCAAATACGTTCCGTTCAATGCGCCGCCCGAATCAACCGAGTCTTACTCCCTCGACGAAATCGTATACCGTAGCAAATCAGGTGGTCTTCTCGATGTAGAACACGATCTTGAAGCGTTAAAGAATTACGACGGAGCTTACTGGCGTGAACTATTCGATTCACGAGTTGGAAAAACTAAGTGGCCGTACGGTTCTGGAGTCTGGTCAAAGAAAGAATGGGTACTTCCTGAAATCGACGACGATGACATTGTTTCTTGTTTTGAAGGTAACTCAAATCTCTTCTGGGCAGAGAGATTTGGCAAAAAGTTTCTAACTATGAATGACTTGTGGGTGAAGCATTGTGGAATTAGTCATACAGGAAGTTTCAAAGATCTTGGTATGACTGTTTTGGTTAGTCAAGTTAATCGTTTAAGGAAGATGAAACGTCCGGTGGTCGGAGTTGGATGTGCTTCCACCGGAGATACTTCTGCTGCTTTATCAGCTTATTGCGCATCCGCTGGAATCCCATCGATTGTTATCTTACCGGCGAATAAAATCTCTATGGCTCAGCTTGTTCAACCTATAGCTAATGGTGCCTTTGTTTTGAGTATTGATACTGATTTTGATGGATGTATGAGACTGATTAAGGAAATTACATCGGAGTTACCAATTTATTTAGCAAATTCGTTGAATAGTTTGAGATTAGAAGGACAAAAGACTGCAGCTATAGAGATTCTTCAGCAGTTTAATTGGCAAGTTCCTGATTGGGTGATTGTTCCTGGAGGCAATCTTGGTAACATTTATGCGTTTTACAAAGGTTTTAAAATGTGTCAAGAGCTTGGGCTTGTGGATAGGACTCCGAGGCTGGTTTGTGCGCAAGCGGCTAACGCGAATCCGCTTTACTTGCATTACAAGGCAGGATGGAAAGATTTTAAACCGGTTAAGGCGAGTTCTACTTTTGCCTCTGCGATTCAGATTGGTGATCCGGTTTCGATAGATAGGGCGGTTTATGCTCTTAGAAAATGTGATGGTATTGTGGAAGAAGCTACGGAAGAGGAGCTTATGGATGCAATGGCTCAAGCAGATTCTACGGGAATGTTTGTTTGTCCACATACTGGTGTTGCCCTAACGGCTCTGATTAAATTGAGGAACCAAGGAGTGATTGCGCCAACTGATCGGACCGTGGTTGTGAGTACTGCTCACGGGTTGAAATTCAGCCAGTCTAAGATCGATTACCATTCGAAAGCCATAACGGATATGGCTTGTCGGTTCTCGAATCCTCCGGTTGAAGTGAAGGAGGATTTTGGAGCCGTGATGGATGTCCTCAAGGGTTACTTGGGGAGTAAGGCACTTAGGTCATAAATTGGCCATTGCTATTATTAGTACTTGTATACTACGTCTGCTCTACAGTTTCTACTTAATTTTCTTTTGGTATAAGTTTTGATGTAAATTTTCAGACAAATCTTGTTTGCAGATATACATTGTACATTTTGTGCAGAGCAAAAACAAGAGTAACCATAGAACGATCCACATATACTCTTGTTGTCTGAAACACTAGCTGCACCAACACAGGTTCCTCCTAGTGGTCTAAACGCCACGGAACAGACTAGCGCCAACGCTCAGCACCGCACCTAGCTCGTGTGACCCAACATAGAATAGAAGCCACCAGGCATTTTAGCATCTGACGCAGAGAATATGTGTCTCTTGAGTCAACAGTGGTAAACACAAGTGACCTTTAAGCTGGTGCAGAAAATGTTAGCATTCTATGTCAAAGACAACATACTATGCCATCTATGGAGCCATAGGAAAATTAGGACGAAGCCACATATAGAATGAATCTCTTGGTGTTGGCTCTATCAGAATGTTTAGGTGTTTATGGACGAGACAAGTTTCCAGCTTTCGGTGTCCCAAAGCTTGGCCGAAGCACTACTTCCACGTGCAACAGAAAGTTAATGGTAATATATGTTAGCAATATATTATATTGTATGTTCCTTTTATTTTTGTAAGATTAACATGCATTATTTAAAGTTCGAAAACTAAAAATGCAAAAAATACCGATTTAAAATGTTTTATTTTGCAAAGAGTCCTAAAGAAACAAAAAATGAGCGGGATAATGTTCATAGACATGCTCTCGATGTTAAAGTTGAGAATGCAGTGATGTTTTCGACATCCGAAACTGTTAAAATTGGTAAAAGATTATGCACCTAGGCATGTCTTTGTTGAATTTTGGACTCTTAATACATTTTCAGATAAACATCTGAAACTGTTAATTGACCCATTCTTGCCAAAAGAGATTTCAATTGTGTCCAACATAGACAAAAGCAAGGTAATCTTTGTTACATTCTTTTTGGTTTCAATCCTAGTTTTCTTTGAAAAGATTAATTACCTTATATTTCCTTTGTAAAAGAAGGTGAAGAGAGGAAATAATCAAATAAAAGAATAAGTGATTTACTTCAAAAATCAAGTATTTTTTGGATGAACCGATAAGCGGATTGGGTTTGGATTTTTCTAACTATCTACGACTCTTAATTCCTAATAATGAAAGGATTTACTTCAAAATTCATGTATTTTAGATTTCGATTTATTTATTATTTTTTTAAATTATACGTAAACATACAAGTTTTGTGAAAATTATTTCTAAAATGTCTCTCTGTAAATGTGGCTTTCATAATGGCATCATCAACATGATCCGTCTCAAATATTGCAGTTCTATTGGCACTGCGTTGACATTGGGACGAGCCTCATGGCAAATAACAATGATACTCGTGATAATCGTCATGTGTCTATTAAGCAAATACTTCTATCAAATACTACATTTGAGATTACATAAAATGAGAGGAAAATCCATCAAGCATGTGAAGATGATTCGAGCAACATTATGCGTTTCTATGGTTTTGATGTTGCCGATGGTTTCATTTATGTCTACATGCATCTCTTTACTTCTCTGTTCTCTCCTTCTCTGTTCTCTCCTTCTCTTTGCGTGCTTTCACCCTCTTTTTATTTTTTCCTACTTTTTTCCTATCTTCTTATTCTCTCTCTTTTTCCCTCCCTTTCTCCCTCTCTTTTCTCCTTGTCATCTGCCTTCTTCCTCATCCTCTCTACATCAACTTCACTCATAATGTGGTATTGCATATTGGTTACTTTTCGTACCACTCAGAATTTTGAGTTTACTTTTTTTTTGCTATGTGTTCAGAATGTTAATAAGATGGAAAATAATATTTTTGGATTGAGAATTAACATAGATATTGAATGTCTTCAAAAATTCTATGCACTGGCGCCGCACATGCGCTCTTTCTATTCTCTCATCCTTAGTTTGAGAGAGATACATAATTTCATTATCATATAGATCAAGTATAATATACTTTAATTAGCAAATTGTTAAAGAGCTATATCATTCAAACAATAATATACTTTTTATCTAATAAGATGGATTAACTTCAAAAGTCAAGTATTTTTCAGATGGTCCGATAAGTGGATTGGGTTCATGTTTGTCTAACTATCCATGATTCCTAATTCCTAGAAATGAAAGAATTTACTTCAAAAGTAAAGTATTTTAGATTTAGATTTTGATTTAGTCATTTCTCTTTTAAGTTCTATGTAGTCATGAAAGATTTTGTGGCAACTATTTCTAAAACTGTCTTCATTAATATACTGTATGCTTTTAAAATTTAAACTATAACATTTTATTGGTTAATATATTAAAGTATTAGGAAGAAAATTATAAATTTTATTAAAATTCTGCATTAAAAATATAAAATGACAATTATTATAAGTCCATATTCAAATAAATGCTCTAAGATTTCATATAACTAGTGATAAAACTATGAGGATTATGTTCGAAAATATAGTGGTATTCTCTTGTGGTGAAGTTTTATGAGGACATGCTTAGAATAATATATATATATATATATATATCTTATTTGGTTGCAGCTTGTGTGATGCAAATATGACCTCGGAGCAGAATTATTTTTCCCTTATTACCTATGGAAAGAAACACCGAGAGCTTGCTGATAAGCAAAAACAACATCCCGATTTCGATATTAGTCAATACTCAGAACAACAGTCCGACAGCGATATATATGTCAGGTTATCAGATTGCTATCCATGGTTATGTAGGTATTCACATCTTCGCCTTTCTTTCCACATTCTGTAACAAGTTTATTGCTTTAAGATAGTCGAGGTTTATCTACATTGTTTAGAAGGTACAGTTAGTACCTTTCTTTGAATTTTGTTAAAACTAATGCAGACATTTTTCAAAGTGTATGGTTGTTTTTTGTGGTGAGATTTTATGAGTACATGCGTTGAATGTTATCTATTTGGTTCCAGCTTGTGTAACGCTAAGACTACCAGTCAGAAGAGTTTAATATCGCATGCCCGTGGGAAGAAACACCGATCAAATGCCAAACAATAGCAACAACAATTAGAACATTCCATAGTTGATAAGAAGGACAATTAAAACCAACAGCCCGAAGTCAATATAAATACTGGATTATCATATCGTCATCCATGGTTTTGTAGGTAATCAGATTTTTCACATCTTTCATTTTTCAATACCATTTTCTATATCAAGTTAAAAATGGATACGCGCTTTTGAAATGAGATTAGTGAAAAGAGAAATATCAATAATTATGAAATAATTGAGGCTGGTCTTCATTGCCTAGGAGTATAATAATTTCGTTTTAGAAGAAACCTTACCTATCTATTTTTGAATTGGTAAAATAATTTATGGGAGTTTTTTTTAAATGTATTGCATTTGCAAATGCCTTGTTTGTGTGTGTGTGTTCATAATAAGTGGGTTCTCCAACTATAGAAGGTAGAGCTCCGAGACTTAATTACTTTGTCAATGGACGACAATACAACATGACTTACTATCTAACTGATGGTATATATCCGAAATAGACAACTTTCATCCAATCAATTTTAATTCCACAAGGTCTGAAAGCATCATTATTTGCTCAATGTCAAGAAGCTTCCCGAAAAGATGTCGAGCGTGCTTTTGGGGTCTTGCAAGCTCGATTTGCGATTGTCCAAAATCTCGCTCTTAGTTGGGATAAGACAAAAATAGGAAAGATTATGAGAACATGTATCATATTACACAATATGATAGTAGAAGACGAACGATATGGATACAGTCTGTACAATGTATCAGAATTTTATCAAGGAGAAGGAAGCGGGACTTCACATGTGGATTTAACGTATTTTACAAATATGCCTACCAATATGGACAATATGATGGGCGTTCGAAATCAACTTCATGATACAACAAAACATCAACAATTGAAAGTTGATTTGGTTGAATATATCTGGCAAAAATTTGGCACAACTCAAGATTAGACCCGAGATAATTATGTTCTTCATACTGCTTTTATATATATCTATCATTCTACATATTTATTTTCTATTTAATATATGCAATTTTAAGTTTTAATTTGTTTTTCATGTTATGTAATATATGTTTAAAAGTTTTTTTATGTGATATATATATATATATATTTAAAATATCTTCTGTAATTATTCTTAAATTATTTTAAGTTTTATATTATATATTTTCATAATTTTAACCCAATATTTGTTATATTATAAATTTTAAGTAAATTAAATACACATAATCAATAAATATTTATTTTTCACTTTTTAAGACACTCATAAAGGGTATCACTAATGGAAGCACCAAAATTAATGTTTATCTAGTAGGGATCTTCAATTTAATTAATACTTAAGACATCCTAATGGGTATCACTAATGTGGATGGTCTTAGTGTTCTAAAGCAATGTGTTATCCAACACTTCAATAAAGGAATGGTTATTTATTTCATAAGTTAACAAAAACAAAGCGGTTATTTATCTCATACATATTAAATATTATACTTTTTTTTATTGGTTAGAATACAAAGTAAAGCAACAATCTGAATAATAGTAAAAGTAAAAAAATGTTGAAAACGATAGAGCAATTTATATTCTGATTCAAAAGGAGTTTATGCATGATTTCTGCGTTATAGTTGCTTAAAAGTTGCAAGCTATTAGGAGATCGGTGAGATTCACGAAACAAAATCAAAATAGGATTTAGAAGATTATTGATAAATGTTAATATATTAGATTAGAAAATTTACTTTTATCTATAAATATATTATTTACATTTATATTTATCTTGATTTAGCAAAATTAGATTATTCTTTACATAATGAATGTATCTTGTAATATTATTTAATTTATATTTATATATGAGAGTTGTTGAAAATTATTTTCAATTCATTCAGATTTGTTGATTCATTGTATTGTCTTCCTCGTTTCTCTTTTATAATGTGATTCTCTCATGTGTTTCTCAGGTTGTTTGTACAACTCGAGAGTTGAGTTTGAATTGTTGTTTTTATGAACATCAGTTCAATTTGGTGGATTTAATAAAGTGGATTTCTTTTGAAATGGGAAATTGTAGAAAATCTACATATGTGAACCACGATAAATTGATGTAAAGAGTAAATCAATAAATATTATTTGTTGAGTTTTTTTTTTGCGCTATGTATTTAGATTGTTAATGAGGTTGTTAGATTGAGAATGAAAATTTTCTATTTTATATTTTTCTTAATATATATATATATAGTAGATATTAAATGTTCAAAAATTCTATGCAGTACATGTTTCAAATAATTCTAACTAAACAAAACAAAAATGTTATATTCATTGAAATGTCATCTATTATCTCTTCTTTTACTAAGATCTTCACATCATTTCTAACTATACCAATTGTAGCTGATATCAATTGGTATAATTGGTAAAAGCTTTGTTATCTTCTTTTGATTAGACTTTCAAAGTTTAGGTTAAAGCTAATGACTAATCTGGCTCTTCTACCTGACATCTTTGTTATAATGAGAAATGCATTACTAAACCGGAAAAGCTAATTTCTGATTTTCAGAATTTGTGTGAATATTTACCAAACTAAACCAATTTTTTCGGCTTTGATTTGATAATGTTTTGATTTGGTTGGATAAAACATAAAATAAACTATAAAGATACGTAAATTAAAAATATGAAATTAATCCAATAAATCTGTGTGTAGAAGAATACAATTCTAGTTAAAAAAAAATTATAATTATGTGATTGATTTTTGGTTTACTCGGTTTGGTTCGGTTTTTATATTTAACCAAAATTAAATGTCCTACGGACTCAACCAAAAATCAGGCCGTCCCATCGTTAAAAACTAAACAACCATGTCGTTTTAGTGTTTGAAAACAGCGCGTTGTCCAACACCTAAATAAACAAAACTCTTCACTTTAAAACCCTAGCAGGTACGGATCTTAAACCCATCTCCGATTCACGTTTCGCAGAAATTTGAAAATCTCACCCCAAATTTCTCACAGGCGATAATCAGAAGAGAAGAAGAACGATGGTTTGGTTTCAATGCGAAGACTGTGGAGAGAATCTGAAGAAACCAAAGCTCCTGACTCACTTCAGGATGTGCAGTGCCTCAAAGGTCTCGATTTCAAAATTTCTTCTTTATTCTTCTGGTGTAATCGAAACTCTTTGATGATTATTTTGCTAAATCTCTTCGTCGTTGTGGTGCCAATTTTATAGTTATCATGCATCGATTGTGGAGAAATGTTTGGGAGAGATAGTGTACAAGGACATAACCAATGCATTACTGAAGCTGTAAGTATTCACCACTTCAAATCAATCTTAGGTTTTGGCTATGTTTTTGGACTTAAGAGATTGAAAGTTTTTTTTTTTTTTTTTGTGTGTATTGAATGTTTTAGGAGAAGTATGGTCCAAAAGGTCAGTCAAAGCTATCTAATGGCACACCTGGTAAGCCAAAAGAAAATTCGAAGCAAGAACCCGATTTTGATATAAATGTTGGCTTATCGAATCGATATCCATGGTTTTGTAGGTAATTCACATCTTTCAATATGAATACAGTTCCATGTTTGAGGTTTGTCTAGGCTGTTTAGGAGTATAGTGAAGCTTGTTGTATCTATCTTTCTTTGGATTGATGAAGCTAATGAAGATTTTTGTTTGAAATGTATTGTGTATGTTTGGTGAGATTTTATGGGTTTGAGTATTTATATATTTGGTTTGCAGTATATGTAATACAAAGGCTACAAGCCAGCAGACTTTGCTTGCACATGCGGATGGGAAGAAGCATAGAGGAAAAGCTAAAGCCGTCCATGCTAGACAACAACAAGCATCTGCACTATCCACGGTGGATAAGAAGGATGCAATTGTAATTGAAAATCATTCTAATGGTGATTCGGAACAGAAGAAAGTAGATTTACCTGTTTCCTCAGGTGTTGGGAATGGAGACTCGCTTGTTGAGAAAAAGAGAAAGCTAGAGACTTTAGATGAAACGAATAAAGGTGAGGTAGTTCTAGCCAAAGAAACGAAAGGAGGTGAACTAAAGAAAGCGAAGAAGCAGAGCCATGAGAAGAAAATCAATTGGAAGAAGTTGATCACATCGGCTTTGAAGTCTGTAAGTATTTATTAGTTCATTTGAATTTCGGTTTCGATTTAACTTCTTTCTTGCAACCCCCGATATCCAATATTACCAATGCAATCTGCGGACTACATAATGTATGTAACACATCTATGAATTCATATGGATACAGAACGAAGATAAAACTTTGAAGATGAAGAAATTAAAGAAGCTTGTTCTGGAATCTCTTGTGGATTCAGGCGTAACTCAAGATAAATCTGAGCTTAAGGCGGAGCTAGAGCTAAAGGTCTGGCAAATTTCATCTGTCTAATTTATAAACAACGAGTTTGTTCCCGCTTTAGAAAGATCTTTACATTAATGTATTTTTGTTTGTTTTTGTTCTTGCAGGTGAACTCGAGCTCCAGATTCACAGTTGATGGGAAATATGTGAAACTAGTAGCTAAAGATTGAATCTAGTTCGTGTTGCCCGTCGCATTTTTGTCGCATGATTTATTACTATTACTGTCTGTTCCAAATGTGGAATCTAATCAAACTACTGTCTTTTCTTGACAAATGTGTTTGGCTCCAAAATCCAGTTTTTGAAAGTTTAACTAAGTTTTTGGTAAATTCTGAAACAGCCCTGAAATCGTGACTTTAAATAATTATTGTGGTTAAAATATGTGTCGTTTTCTTTTTAACCAAATCGGTTCTTATGCGACCCAAGATTTATTGTGACTAAAGAGTATACACAGTGACCTGTAAATGGAGGGAGAAGCTGAATTTTATTAAGGAACATAAAATGTATATACAGAGAGGTAATGGTCCTGAGGTTATGAAAACTACAAAAAAAAAACCAAAGATGAAAGATGAAGAAGAAGAAGAAGAAGAAGAGCCTTCATTTATATGTATAAATGTATATCACTACAACATCACATCATCACTCCTCTTTCCTTTCTTTCTTTCTTTCTTTCTGCTGTCTGCCACAACAGCTTTTTACAGCCTGAAGTTAGCTACCAATCTACCTTACCCGCCAGATCCAAATCAAGAAAGTAAAAAAAAGTTTCACCCAAGCAATCGGAGTTGTAAGAAGACGAAACAAAAAACCTAAGAAGAAGAAGAAGATTATGAAGGAAAGAATCTATATGACCTAATTTTCTGGAGCTAACATCCGAATAACCAACCGGTAATTATTCGCCCAAGGAACCAAAACTTTTTCTTTTACCTTATGGTTTTTTTGTTGTTGTCAACTAGTATAACCAATAAAACTATACAGATATTAGATGGAATGAGAGGGAGAGGTAACCTCATAACTTTATGTTCAGCCCTGAGAGATCATCCATTGGTATTCCAAGCTCCGTGATATCAAAATCTTCTTCATCATCAATGTTTAACCATGAACTAATATCACCTGGTTGCTGATCAAAATCTTCTAGACTTCCTAAGCCATCTGGTATTTGTAACTGAGAAAAGTCCAGAATTGGCTCTGTCTCCTCTACTGCCTCCATGTTATTATGCTCGCTGTTTGCTTCCTTTTGTTTTGGTAATGATGGTTTGTGTTGCTCCGGGACCCTAACAGATGAAGATATCTGAGCTGTTTTCTGTTTCGGTTTTCTTTCACCCTTAGCATTGGACATGGAAGGCCGGCCGATCTTATTGGGTCCGCTTCTAGATGAAGCCTGCCCTTTCCCATCTCTGTCCCTGTCACTTCTCTTTCCCTTTGTACTACTTGAGAGTTGTGTTCCAATACCAACATCATCAAGCAGAAACTCTCTCTTCTTGACCCTATTCGACCATGCTGTATCTTCTTTCCCCGTCGTTTGTTCTAGTAAAGCATTTTCAGATGGTAGAACAACAGGAGAATTGCTGCAGTTCTCCGAGTTTTGCCCAATGTGTGCCAATGAAGAGCTTGGGTGTGAGCCCATGGGTGCTGTCAAGGAAAGAAAGAGAAATACAAATTAGCAAAGTGGATATGGAATAAAAGAGATTTCGCTATTTATACAGGTAATAGATTGTACTTGAAGTCGACGGATTATGCTCCTTATCTTCAGCTGTTGCCAGCCCGGCAATGAACATATCCCTAATTTCAGGCTCACTGAAGCAGCTTTTTCCCGTCTTTTCGAACTGATGGCATCCTTCAAGCGTCCTTTTAACAAAAGCCCAAGCAGCCTGCTTTGATATCTTGTTATTGGAATTCTTTCCACCAGCAGTGTGATGACGCCGACTTGCCTGTAGAAGAACGAAACAAAGTTATCAACTAATACCTAAGAATAAATTGGCCAAGTAAAAAACACAAAATGAAAATGAGCCAACTTTAAGACAATCAGTTTACCTTGCTCTTTTCATATGCCATTTCGATGAGCTTGTCATAACCAAGCTGATCAAGCTCCCTATGCCAAGGAAAAAAGATACATATAAAAAATTATCAGATCATAATTCAGATCCACAATGGCGTTCACGAAAAATAGAGTAAGGGAAAATTCATACCTCTCCTGAAGTTCTTTCATCTCCATGGCATGCTTCAGCAGCCTATCGACCATCTCTTTTTTCTTGGAACCCTGAACAAATAACATAAGAGGCCATCAAACCGTGTTTTTCTCGTGATAATGTAAACATGGGAGACAAAATTATTGCTTTTGCTCCTTTACAAGGATTGCTTAAAAACGTCAGAATCACCCTAAAGTACTCAATATCTCGCAAGGGAGAGAAGGACATCCATAATAAATCAATATAGTACTTGATGAGAAAAATACCTCCTTGCAGATAGCCTCCTCCAACTTTTTAATTTCGTCAGCAATTCCTTCATCCTCCACGTTTGAGATACTAGGCTGTAAGAAAACACAAGAACAACATATCAAGTTGCAGTAAACCTCAGCAATAAGAGGCAAAAGTATATAGCAGTAAAATATTATTATATTACTAAATAGTTAAGATAATAGGATGTATACCATTGGTTCTAAGGATATTCCAATAGACTTGGCTTCCAGATAAATCTTTTCATCTATCCCCAATTTATCATATTGAATGTCTAAGAAGTCAATGGGTGAATGATCTGGAAATTTGCCATTGCAGTGGTGGGCTGACTTATTAACATCATTGAACAGAATTGTAGACTCATCATCTTCTGATTCATCAAGTTCCAGCCTTTCATTGTTCCTAAACCCATTAAACTCCACCATATTATTGAGAATACCAAATTCAAAGTCCTCGTCAAGATCATGCATGGCCTCAAAACCATCAACTTGTGAATCTTCGTTTACACCCATTGAGTCCTCAGAAATTAAAGCTGATAGCAATCTCTGGTAAAGTGGAGAAGCCTTGGAATCCACTCTGCTAGTTGCAAGTTCTTCAGGAAATAAATCACGGCTATCAAAGTCAGAGGATGTCAAAGCGGGTGTAGGACCATTGGAAGAGAGTTCTCCCTGAACGAGAGGGAAAACAAATTACATTATTGAGTATCTAAAATGTGTTGAAGTTTACATAATTGGAAATCCAATTAGCCTCCGTAACACTGCAAATATTGATGTCAAATCACATACAACACATTTGACACCATTATTCTACTTCTTTGGGACTTTCTCCTTTCTCTTTTACATTTACATAAGTGGGGTGCCGATAGAGATAGATAGCCTAGGGAGCAATGCATCGTGAAATTATTTCTACTCTTATCCAACTACAAATCTAAACCCTAAGTTTCCTAACCAACTAGACAATTATTACTTCAGGAGGTCAGGTGTGTGAATAGTTATTACCCAATTAAGATATATCTGTCAAATCCTAAACTACGAGATCTGAAAATGAAGTAAAAAGTATCACCTGTTGTTTCATGAAATTGATATGATCATCAGATATATAGCAAAAGTAGCGTTCCATTTGCTTCCAGAAAGAGTTGGGAAAATTCTGAGCTGCATTAATAACAAGACAATTAATCCAGGAAAACATTATGGTATATAATGTAAAAGCGACCGAGGAAAAGATATTTTACCAAAATTTACAGCTGAGTTGACAGCCGCTAGTAGCTCCTCATGGCCATTATCTGAACCGACTAAGAAATGTAACCAATCCATGAATGAAGAAAAAAGCCCACTCAAAAAGGCAATTCTTATTAAACTGAACTTGTTTTACCATGAAAATCTAGTGTTGGAGCATCTGTTGCAGTACGTTTGTAACCCCTACGTTCATGTATTTTCCTACCGGGTGGACGACCCAGCCTCCTGCACAGAACACAAGAAAAAATCTATGAGATAAACACTGACTACAAAAAAAATGAATCACACAAGAAAAAAATTTAAAGAGTACGTGGAAAATAAGAATGATTTCTACCTTCCATTCTTGTCATAAACAGGAGGTCTTGCACTGCGAAGATGTTTCGCTGTTCCAACACTCTTAAGTTTCTCTACTCCCATTGGGTTGAGAGACCTTGTGGAAGAAAAGCCACGGCCTGTCCTTCCTTGCCTTCTCACACCATCCCCAATCTCTTCACCAGCAGCAGGCTTGTTACTTTTTCTTGATTGTAAAGCAGGGATGGCCATTATAGGAATATGCCGTGCAGCTTTCCCATCAACCTCATCAGACTGTTTCCCCTTGTCTTTAGACTTGATCTCAGGGGTGCCAGAGTCTTCACTTTCTGATAAGGCTGCAGTGGAGAAACTGCTTTCACCTTTTAGTTTCAATTGAGGAGAAGCAGCTGGGGAGCGTTTACGAAATCCAAACCCAGTTTCACTACAACCAGCATCTGATATATTATCAGAGTAGGGAACTTCGCCGTTACTAGAAACAATGGGCCCTAAATTTGTCCTTCTTGCTGTCCGGGATATCTTTTGTGGTCTTTGACTGGCCCACTGAGTGACAGGTGATGATGAAGACCGATTTGATGTCATACGCTTGCGATGTGTAACACCTGACAAGGTTGGAGGCTTATTTACACAGCCAGAGATATCCCAGTCACTTGGGGACGGAGTGTTATGGAGTCCTGGAGACAGTTTTGGTGGTAACCCTGATCCTGATCTAGGCCCACGAACTGAAGGATTTGTTTTCGTGTTTGTAACAAGACTTGAAGAATTGAAGTTGTCGTCAATATTTGACCTTCAGTGAATTCAACAGAGTAATGATCAGAAACAACAGTGTTTGTAAAGATGATATTGTCATTTGAAACCTTATGACCAAAACTCATGTGATTGATAAAAAAAAAAAAAAATGTATGATTCCAATTATAACACATACTTGTTGACGGCCCTGAGATTCACCCTTTCCTTTTCTGAGCCAATGGAGCGTTCTCTCTTCTCATTGTACAAAGAATTGTGATCAGAATCAACCCTTAGCAGTGGAGAATGCCCAGCGAAGCTCGTCTGGTGAGAGAGGTTATCAGATCTTCCGTTACAATCCCCTTGCCTACAAAAATATTTCAAACAGAAGATTTTACACAAAAGAATAACCATTAAAGAAGACAGAATCCAATTGATTGACAGGAGGCAAGAATATAAAGAAGTAAAACAAAACAGAGTAACCAATTCTATAAAGTGAATGGATCCTAGCATATTCTGAACCCTTGAAAACATAATCTACCCCACTTCAATGGATTAAAGAAATCATCTGTGTCGAGGTCATTTCTTCAGTTAGCAAAATCCCAGTAAAATTGTGGGAATAAAATGCACGCCTCACACTCATGCGTCTCCAAGATAAATAATTTATTTAGAGCGTAAAGAGTCATCAATCCAACTCATACTTCTATAAGGTCAGATAAAATCATGTATATACAGAAAGAATGCAGTCAATTGAATTTCCTGACATTCCACTTATCATTTTTTCCTAATCAAGCAGACAGTAAAAGGTAAGTAGAGTTTGACTGAGGTCTTAAAATGTAAATATGAGGTCTTCAAAAGAAAGTTTTCTAGCTATGTAGATAGGAGCAAAACTAATTTGGAAAACACACATCTAAGAACATGGCAACAATCAATAAATAAGGATAGTAAATATCAGCCTTTAGACCTTGTCTATTGAGTGCACGAAAAATAATCACGTACATACAACAGATCCTACCTTAACATGTTTGAGTCATCGTTCAATCTCGACCGGGTGTCGCCCGTTGATTTCTGTTGTATGCCCTGCTTCAAGTCTCGGTAGCCATCAACCACTTTAATTGAGGCCAAGTTGAGATGACAGTCCGCACTAATAGAGGAGCGTTTTTTCTTCATTTTTGACTTTTCCCAACTATCAATACCAATTGAAGTTTGATCTTCACCCTGAACTACAATATGATTTGCCAGCCGCATTATTTCTTTATCTCTGTCTACAGCCGCCGACTGTCGAACAATAGAATTGCTTCGAACATCCATCTGAACCACAAAATAAAGAGATTAAGGTCTCCTGAACCAATAATGATGCACTTGCTACTTATAAGGTCTCCTGAACCAATAATAATATAACTGGAGAAAATGCAAAAAATAGTTGAGAAAATGTTAAATATAAGAAGACCAAGGCTGTGATATATCATTCCTTGATAAACACTTAAATTTGCATGAAATCCGAAATAAATTTTAACTACTACTTTTGGTAGCAAAAGTTTGCCTTAAATGACGAAGCTTCCATATCAATCCAAAACTACAAATTGTAACCAGGGTTTTTTCATCAAAAACTTGTTCAACAGATGAACTTTTCCAGTAATCAGAAAGGTGTGCAATGTAATTCGAACAGAAGACAGAATTATAGCATATAAGGCTTATTTTTTCAAGTAAGAACCAAGATAACAACTCCAAATGGGTAATACAGTTAAGGATGCCATGTCAAACAAAAATTAGGAATTACCATGGAAGTACGCGTTCGCTTATTTGGAACACCACTTTTAGGTCGTTCATCCAACTTTTGATGGTCAATCTCAAAACCACCAGCCAGGGTCTGACCTTGAATTCCCATTTTACCTAGGCCTGGTCCTGATACCAGGCGATCACCAGAAAACCCTTCTGTTCGAGACCTCTTCTTTGTAGGTACACTTGGGAAAAACTTGTTAAATACAGAAGAAGCTTCGTTGAAAATTTTTACACGCTCCCTGTGACCACAAAAAATAAATGAGCCAAAAGAGCACCTCAGACACAATAGACTAAAGTGTGATAGTTAAACTACCTGGCCTTCACATTGTTTTCTCGCAGACCAGCCTTTAATCTTTTGATCTCTTCTGGTACAGGAGATGGAATTGACTTCCCTTTCAGTGATCCACTAGGAGACTCATCTCCTTGCATTCCAAGAGCAATACTCGCATGCCGCTTAAAGTCACCTTGATGAATAGACTTGTGATCCGCAGCAACCACCTTAGGATCAAAACGCAAACACTGAAAGAAATTTGTTACATCAGTTTCTGCTAGCGGTGAAGTGCTCCTCAACATGATTGGATGAGATGGGTAGGATGTTCCATGGACTTGCGAAAGCTACTCGATCTTTCCATCTGTGCGGCAAACTTATATCTGTATAGAGGCTTATTTAGCCCACCAGAAGAATAACAAGCTTCCCCCGTGCTGACATTCACTCAGGCCTCAGCTCTTGGAAGTCTATAATAAACACTAAATACACAGTGGAGCATTACAAGCTGTAGCACATAAATGCTGATTCTCAGCTCTCAAATAATTGATTTAGGATGCACCTGTCATGTGTCAACGGAAATTAATACATTAGTAAACGCCATAAGTCTTTTCCATGAGTATGGAATTTGTACAATTACTTGCAAGACAAACAAATCCCAATAAATTTCATGAAGAACTTAAAAATGAAAACAAGTAAGAAAGTGAAGTAAAACATCTGATTTACACTTTCCAACACTTGAAAACGCCAAAAAAACAAACTCCAATATCTAGACTATACACAAACACAGGAATCCCTTTATGTGGTTTCAGATTAATTTGGTTTCTCCACATAGTCATTGCATATATTTGGCTTCATAAGCTAATAATCATTATGAACTTTAGACGGAAACTGCCAGTACCATGCTCAGGTTCACAATAGCAAATAAAGTCTTATTCTAAATACTGCAACTAATCAGCCACAACTTAAGAACTAAAACCAATAAGGGAATGCATTAAGTGACCAAATAAGCTAAATGTACAAAAAAAGCAAACCTCTAGTAAAATTCGAAAATGACCTAAGCAAGAATATAGATGTTACTCAAACTATTCTAACCTTACTTAAAGGAATTGTCTTTAACTGAGAATCCAGGTAATATATGTTGAAAGATTCCTCCAATTTTCACTTCCGCTTAGTTCGTTGAGTACCAGACACAAATAGAGACAGCTAAATCACCTAGCGAATGAACCCTGAGGACATTGGAAAAGAATAATTCCTTAGTTGCTTTCATCAAAAATGATCTACATTGTCTATTAATCATGAAAACATATTCCCAAACTTGGCAAACAAAAAAAAAACAATCACAAGCTTAAGTACAAATTTGAACTGATCCTCTCCCAAGATTGATACTTTCACCATAATCTAACTTCATTACCACAAAAGCCACAAATAAATCAACATTAAACTAAGAATTCACGAACTCTATTAATCCCCAAGGATACTTTAAACACGAAACCCTAGGAGAGAACTGAATCAAACATAAACGAACTAAAAAAATCTTCAATAAGCAGCGTAATCAACAATTACTAAACATAAAAAAAAAACCCTATAATCCAGATCAAAGTTCAAAGATGAAACAAGGAAACCAAACCCGCACCTCGAATCAAAATCACGCGGCAAAGGAAACAAAACTCAAATATCAAAAAGCAAAGATTTTTGAGGATTAGATCGTTTAATCGAGTATGTAAAAGAGAGCTCGAATTCGAAATCCAGCAACGTTAGTTCAACAGAAAATTAAAGGACGGGATCGAAGCGAAACCAAAGCTTCGGTTCGTTGCTGTTTTTGATCGCCGATGAAACTAGCAATCTTCAAATTACGATATTACCCATATGTAACCCCTGGAGAAATACATAGCTTTAATGATGAAATTAGGGGTAAGTTTGTAAAATACTAACCGAGCGGCTCGAAGAAGCTTTGGGCCTCTGGCTTTCGACGAATGGCGATTATACTTTACAAATTATCTAACTCATATATTTCAAAAATCATTAACATGAGAAGCAAGCAGGGTAACTCAAAATACTGATTTATAATAAAATGAATATGAGTTTATAGAGTATTTCATTCGTTAGATCACTTACATATATATAGAGATGATTAGCAAATTGTTACGATTCTATTAATGGAGCAAAAGATATCAAGATTTAAATATAATAATTGTATGATGAGTTGGGTACTTCTACAGATGACAAATGTATATAAATATCTTGTATATATTAATTATCAAATTTAGAAGATTGACAATGGTGATTTTTTAGATTTTTTTCATAATGGTAACAATTAAATTTTATATTATTTAAATATTTTCAGTAACTAGTGTTTGAAATGAAATGAAAATTTAAAATACAATTATGATGGATTTTACTAATTGATTAGGATTTGTATAGATTTATTACCAGTAAAATGATTAAGATAATCTGTGAGGTATTGATAAAAAAAAAATCTATGAGGTTTCACGTTTTTTAAAATGCGGTTATATCCCTTAGATACATTTTTTGATAGATGATAGTTAACGGTAAAAAAAAAATATTGATCAACAAAAAAATGTCATGTAAGAAAAAATCAAATATCTACTAAAATTAGTTTTTTTTTTACATTATGAGGAGAAATCTTTCAATTTTCTCTCTTTTTTCATTTTTATCAATATATTGACTTTTTTGGTTAAAGTCATTAAAAAGTGATGATCAACATTAAAAACTCTATTACCAAAAAAACATTAAAAACTCTTAGATCTTTCTAGTTAGAAAATCTATGAGGAGAAAATTTGAAGTGAAAATAGACACTTAAAAGCTAAAATATTTTGATTTATCTCTTTTTATCCTTCTCTTTTTAACCATTTTCCTACTTTGGAAGACTCAATATTGGTATCGTTTTACAAATGAACGGACTTTAAAGAAAATTATATAATTTTTACGTTTCAAAAAAAAAAGTATTCATATTTTATTAACTTAAATTAAAAAATATACACTTTTAATAAATAAAAAAGAAAAGAAAAGTTAAAAAACAAAAAAACAAAAAAAAAGTTAAGTCCGATAAATTTTAGGCATTTTTCTTCTATACTACTGTAAAATTTAACTCTTTTTTTCCTAATCAGATTGCAAATGAATTGATATGTTCGTTAATAAGAGCATAACAACCAATACATGAAAAAGGAAGAAAATCAAATGCTAAGATAAAAAGAGTTTTTTTTTTTTGGATGTTGCCAAGTAAAACAACCAATGGCGGGAACAAACGGCCACAAAGAAAAAGGCGTTACAAGAAAAATACATGAACGTTGATTCTGGGCAAAGTTTCAAAAAAATAACAGCTGCGGGAAAAGAGACAGAAGAGATTTTCTCAACATCTTCTCTTCTCTCTGCAACTGCAATTATGAGTTTATGGACTGTACATTGAGGAAAAAAGTTTCATGGATCAAGAACAAAAAAGGTTGCTTTATAGAAGAAAACGATGAGTGGGTTGAATCAGCTTGGTGTCTCAAGAACTTGAAGCAAGAAAATCATTGTTGTGGACCATCATCACCAGTTGAGAGTTTTGTGTAATCAATTGCAGAGTCACCTGACAAATGTAATGACAGATTTAAACCGAAGCATAATGTTTTTGGTTTTAGGCGTTTAGCCCGAGGAGAGGACAATTTTAAATGCTAATATAACAAGACTAACTTCGGGTAGATTCAGTTGATGAGCGTGGTGGTGAAAGGCCTCCTTTGATATCTGCATTCATATTTTCAAGAAACTATGAGAAACGTAGCTGAAATGTTGTAATCCGCAAAAGAAAAATGAGAAAATAAAACAGTAGATGCACCTAACGAATGGCGAGAACCACGGACAGCGTCGAAGTTTCTGTATGTATAGCCCACAAAATTGATATTTTGAGGGGTTATGCTCACCTACGAGGAAAAACAAAGGTGCGGTAGATCGATATGTACAGAGCAAGACCCTCCAAAATAAGTGAAACGTTATTAGATTTTCCTGAGGAATTGTGGTACCTTCCATGACGGTCCAGATCCTGATCTTGCTGGTTTTGGACAGTCCACCTAAGGAAAGAATCAGAGTATGATACTACTGAAAAAGAACATAAGAACCTTTTTTAATCCTTCAGATGGCGGATTTTTACCTCATCGAATTTCATAAAGTTCTGGGTATCAAGTTCTCCATCGACCACTGGCTTAAAAGCTGCATCCATCTCATAGAGTTTTTCCCATTCCACATCTTTGAACCAAGGATGAGCCTAGATGTATTTTGTTTTGTCAAAAAGAATGTAATAGACTATAAGAAGAGTGAACAGTCTTTGTTACTATATTACATACTTTGATTTGCTCGGCTCCGGCTCCATGAGAACCAAGCCTATCGTCAGAATCACAAAGCAACCTACAGATGAGATCTCTTGCCTCAGGTGTCAACCTTGCCTCCTCAGGGAATACTAAATGAGTCCTCCAGCTCACAATCTAAAATACATCAAACAAAACATCAAATTTCAATTTATGACAGAGAAAAAAAAAAGGTGTAAAGAACCTCGAGAGAAACAGAGCCAGCATTGAAAGCTTCCACCATCTTAAACCCTCATCTTAGCAATTAGCATCAATATAATCCCTTCTTCGAGTAAGAAAATTTAAAATGATTTTAGAGAAAAGTGAAACTACTGTAAATTTAGTAACAGATACACCTTTCTACATGTTGTTACGGGGTCATCGGAGTAAAATGGTGGATAACCAACGAGCATCTCATACATAATGGCCCCCAAAGACCACCTGCAGTCAAATGAATGCATATGAGTTGATGAAAGGAAATAGAAATGTGTCTATCAACTAGTAGACAAGCTGATCATGAATACATATTTTATGTTAACATATCATGAAAGAAGAGTTCTATGGAGAATAATCTACAAGATAATTTCGGTCACCCACCAGTCACACTCTACACCGTATCCCTTCTTCAGCAACACTTCAGGTGCAATATAATCAGGAGTACCTACCGTAGAATATGCCTGTTTCAAAACAAGGGCACACAAATTCCAAAGAAGCATATTAAAGCATACCTCAGATGTGATATGAATAAAAGACTAATATCATAAAAAGGCTTAAAACAGAGTATTGTAATATACCAGTTTTCTTCTGTTTATTTGCCAATGCTGCAGCTGTTCTAATGGACTCTTCCAACGCCTTCCACGACGTCCTATCGTGCAGTTCTCATCACCATCGATTGATTCATTTATATTCTCATCATTCAAAGGTTCGTTTACGTTCATAGCCGAAATATTTCTACAATCGAGAGGCTTACAAAGACCAAAATCTGACAGCTTCATATGACCATGCTTGTCCAACAGAAGATTGTCTGGTTTTATATCCCTGCAATAAATCTACCTTAAATATACATACATATATATATATATATATATATACAGTTTAATACTGCATTCATCATAATGAGACCAGAAAGAAGTAGACTAACCTGTGAACATAATTATGTTTATGTATCGACTCAATAGCCAAAACACTTTGGGCAATATAAAACCGAGCTACAGTTTCAGTCAAAGTATCTTCCCTCATAAGCAAAGTCATCACATCGCCACCAGAAAGATATTCCATAATAAGGTACAAATATTCAGGATCTTGGAACGAATAATAAAGCTTCACAATACAGTCACTAGCAACTTCAGCTAGCAAGTTCCTCTCAGCTCTAACATGTTCAACCTATTTAGAACATGGTATCCTAAACTTAAACCCAAAAATTTGATGTATAAATGAAAAAAAAAAAAAAAGGAAAAAAAAAAAGAGGAGATAATTTTAAGACTCACTTGTCCCCTACTAAGCATTTCAGACTTCTTCAGCTTCTTCATGGCATAAATCTTGCCTGTCTTTTTCTCACGGCATAGCCTCACCTAAGAAAAATACCACATTTAAAAACGGTTAATTAAAGTGGCGTCTAATTGCAACGAGTGTTCAACGTTCGTAACTTGTTGATAGATAAACCCCCAAAAAAAAGACTAACCTCACCGAAAGCTCCTCTACCAATAATACTCAGAAGATCGAAATCATCAACACAAAGCCTATTCCTCATTAATCTAGTATACTCTGTCTCTTTCCTCTGCAAATCCTCCAGTAACTCGAGTTGTTCTTTCTCTGATACATCTAAAGATGCCATCTTTTGTTCTAGCACCGAACGCCTGCAAATAAAAAAAAAAGTAAACAAAAATTCCATTTGAG
Source organism: Cardamine occulta (assembly GCA_028015245.1). NCBI lineage: Eukaryota > Viridiplantae > Streptophyta > Magnoliopsida > Brassicales > Brassicaceae > Cardamine > Cardamine occulta. The sequence goes on from CM051371.1 coordinate 9,996,033, forward strand.
ACTTTGGATCAAAGACCTCTCATTAGTCAACAAAAAAAAAACAAAAAAACATTACAGCTCCTAAAACAACACCATTCAGATAACAGAAGAAGAAGCTAAACAAAAACTTTCTTGAAATTCTGCACAACACACCACTTTTGATTCTCTTTGGAATATCAACAAACAGATGATATAAAAAAATTAAAAAAAAAAATTACCTTTCTTTACGTTGTTGAATGTGTCTCATGCGCTTGTTGTAATGCTCTTCGATATACTTCTTCGCTGCAGCAACTTTCTCCAATGTCGAATTTGAAACCAACCCTTCATCCTCCAAACTCTCTTCAGCCTCCGTCGTCGGCGATGATGTCACCTTCGCCACCATCTCCTCGTCCTCTTGATTCTCCATTTCTCAAGAAAAAAAAACACACACAATTCCTTTATATCTCTCTCTCAAAATTCAGAGAATCTCTCGCATTTCTCCGAAGAGAAACAATTGTGAAAATATTATGATTGCGAGAACCAAAACAAGTCTCTTATTTTCCATCGATCAATGACAATTTACAAGTTTGGAATACAGAAAAATAAATCATAAATTACCTAAAATATTTTGGTTTTCTATTTTTGCTATATTCAGGAAAAGAGAAAGATTAAAAAAAACAAATCTACAAACCGGGACCTGACACGTGGAGTGCTATAAGTGGATTTAATGCAATCTTTGAAATCATACTTATAAGTTAAACTGTAAATTAGCATTGCCAGACTTTTTAATATACAGCCTGTATTGCATTAATTTTTTTTCATTTAAGGCATTAACTGTTTAAAATATATATAATATATAGCCATATATAGAAGATATATCAATTTATGTTGGGCTAAAAGATAAAGCTAAACTATACATAGATTGTTGTTATACATTATCATACAGTAACCAAAATACCAAATATAATATTCAACAAAACTTATGTATTCCATTTTTATGGATTTACAAACATAAACAATTTAAAAAACCACATATAATTCTTTTTCTTTTGGTCCATCACATAAAACCTTACAAACCATATTTTTAATTTGCATGCATATATAACTAAACAAATATTGCAAATTGTACAAAATCCAAAATGAGCAAATTAACTAGTTATATTAACAATGGCATTAGAAAACCGGACTATTGATTTCCAATCGCGAATCGCAGACCGGAGTGTATGGTTCGGTGTTAGCTTGAAGTGTTCGAGCTTTTGTCGAGTCACTGGTGAAATGTTGTGTTTCTCAAGCCACCCTAAGATTGCTTTCCTCTCGTACGTGAATCCATCCGCTGCTATCTCTGGCTCTTCCATTATCTCCTGTATCCAATAACCAAATTCAAAAAGAATTTAAATTTTTGGTTATATAAATTATGTACCGAACCAGGTGAATTCTAATTTCCTCACCCGTAAGATTGGACAGAAATAATGACTCGGTGCACGTAAATTGTTTCTTTCTTTTACTATCTTCGAATTTGCTGTCTCCACAAGCCGTTTCAAAACCGGTATAATCTCCGATTTAAGATCTGGTCTATCTCGGCATCGGTATTCCGCACATTTTAAACCGATCCGAGCCAACTCTTCGGTTTCTGCTAAAGGCCAATCGCTAACCGATTTGTCTAGAATTTCGGTTAACGTTCCTTTCTTTACTGCATTTTCAACTGCTGGTACAAGCCTGCTCGGCGGTCGAGCGGTCAACAATTGAAGAATGGTTATGCCAAACGCATAAAGATCCGATTTGGGTCTGATCGTTCCGGTTCGATGGTATTCCGGATCAATGTAATGCAACGTACCGGCAAGAACCGAGTGTCGGTACATCGTGACATTATCTGGTGCAACATCCGTAACCAGCTTGGCTAGCCCGACATCAGCAATCTTGCTCACGTAGTTCCGGTTTAACAAGATGTTCCCGGGTTTTAGGTCGCGGTGAACAATTGGTTCTGGTTTAGAGCTGTGTAAGAAGGCTAAACCGCAAGCTACCTCAAAAATTACCCTAAACCGGATAAACCAAGGCAAAGGCGGTTTATTTTTCCGGTGAAATATATATTCCTCAAGGCTTCCATTTTCCAAATACTCGTAAGCCAAACAACCATTCTCCGGACAAGCTCCGAGAAGAAGAACCACATGAGGGTGTCGGAGTTGGCTTAGAACCTCAATCTATAGAGTAAATAATACCAAACCGTAATCAAATCAAAAGCTTAACTAAACCGGACATATATAGTCTAATATTCTAAAGTCTCTAATTATAGTTACCTCTTTCAAGAACTCTTGTTTCTTCTCCGGCGTATCTAGCCGGACAACCTTAACAGCAGCCGGAGTACTATCAAGACTACATCGGTAAACTTTTCCGTATCCTCCTTCTCCGATCACTTTCTCCGGTGAGAATCCTTCGGTGGCTGTAACGATCTCTTCGATTGTGTATTTCCTGTACCGGTGATCGGCTCCTAAAATTTTATCGATCACTTTCTTCTTCTCTAAGTAACTCTTTAATGCATTCACCTCAGCGATCTGTCGCTGACAAAACTCTCTTGCGAGCAATGCTTTCGCGGCTTCTACCTCTTTCACTGCCTTCATGTACCGCTTTTTCTCCAGCGCCGCGGTTTTCCTTTGTAACTCTTCTTTCTCCACAGCATTGTTCACTCTTCTAGTATCTTTCAAACATTCAGTAGAAAGCATCTGAACCTAGCAAAAACCCCAATAGAAACACTTTACTTGGATAACAAGCAAGCAAAATTGATTCACTATTAACTTTGGAAAACTATTTGTACTAAAACAACAAAAGAGATATGTACAATATATAGAATTAACGAGACCTTATCAAACTATTTGACGAATTTGTATTAAAGTTTTCGTAGGAGCTCTATTCAAATAGCTATCCGTTAACACAACATATATATGAATCTATCAAATTTCATGTAACAATTAGGTTTTGAGGGCCATCACCAAAATACCTAACACATTTTGCTTCTCATCAAATTATCTCTAATTGTTTTCTTGGGGATTATTTAGGGTTCAAAACATTAATCATCATATATGTACCTTGTTTTGTGTGGATAAAAGCTCTTCACAAGCTTGTTTATATTTGACGACCGTGCTTTGTAACTCCTTTTTCAAACGTTCGACCTCAGCTTCAATCTCAACCTGTCAAACAATACCAATTAATCTCTCAAACTTTCTGTTCCTTCTTACTAGTTAGTCTCAACAGATAATAGTGAAGTGACCTTATTGGATTTTCTCGATGTTTTGGGCGTCGAATCTGAGTCTTTCTGTATGTTCTCTAGATTCGATTGGGGTTTGGTACATGTTTGATCAAAATCTGAGTAATTTAGCTTTGGAATATCGGATCCTCCACGCCGCTTTAGTAGCAATGGAACTGTTGCACTAGAAGCTTTACTACTTTGAGGTGTTTCAGGTTTATTATAAGTGAGGCTCGATGCATCTAATCTCAACTCTCTTGCCGATGCTGACCTCCTCGTGCCTGCCTCTTCAATACCAAAATAAAAGAGAAAAGTAATCTGAGGCTTTGATAGATTAATCATAGTTTATATATGAATCTCAAAGATGGATGCATGTTCTTTGCAACTTTTAACGTCTTGTTTTCGTTTTAAAGTTGGTACAAAATTGAAAATTTTACTCTACATATATAAAAAGTAACTAAATTTAGTAGTGTTTTTATGCTTAAAATTTTGTTTTTCATAAACTCTATTGGTTTCTAGTAAACCAACAATAAAACAAAAAACAAAAATTGTGAAAATATTTACGAATATAACTTCTTGTATATATATATATTCAAAAATTACAACTGACTTGAAAATGTTGGCTAATGCATATAATAAATAATAACTAATGGACTAGATAGTAACTTACGCTGCACAGCGCGAAAAAATATCGACTTCAAATTTTGTTAGTTTATATTAATATGAATTTATATTAGTGTTTTAAGTTAGATTTATTTTTATGTTTTTAGTATCTTATTTATCTTATTTATTATTATTATTATTATATATGGCTTGTGTTGTGTTAATTAAAATTACTAATATATAATTATGTGTAGTGTTATATTTGTGACAAATTTATTTAATAAATTAGATTATAATATAATTTTGTTGCAAAAATTAATTAGTGTTATGCATATATTTTTACATTATTCAAAAATCTATAACTTTTTAATTTACTCAAATATATAAATTATTTTCAATGATTGGAAATTCGATATAAAATCCGTTATGATCCGTCTTTCTCTGCTCTGACCCGTCTTAGCCCATTATAAAAATAAGAATATTTGAAGATCCGAATGATTCAAAGTTGGATGGTAAGAAATTTAATTTTAATTTTCGTCGATAATTAATAAGAGAAAAAAGTGAGTTTAATTTTATGTGTAAAGTAACAATTATTTACAATATTATTTACTAATTTTTATTTAGTTATATTAATTTTGTGATTATTATTGTATCCTTAATGACTTTATTTAAAAATACTATATTGTTTAAATACTCTAATTAAAAAAGTCATATTTATTTAGGACATACTAAATATAAATAAACAGATTTAAATTTAAAATATTAAGAATTAGAATTAGAAATGTCTATATATCGATTTTATGCTATTTATTAGGGAATTGATTAACTAAATAGGAAATTATTATGATTAGTAGTAAGATTTGAAAAAAATTAAAAAGATTTTTCAATGGCATTTGTTGTAATATCACACGTAAATTTAAAGTTATTTTGTTTTTAACATTGCTCAAATAATTATATAGAGATATTTGACAATTAATTTGTATAATTTACCTATGGATTCTCGAGAATCGGATAACGTTTGACACTGTAGAGTGTGGAAGCTAGCCGCTCCGTCTTTCAGGAAGCCACGGGCGATCGCAGCTGCGTTCGGACTCGTGCACGGCTCTAATCATTAGTTTAGGACCAAATGTTAAAAAAATAAATTTCAAGAAACAAAAAATATCGATTTGTTGGCAACATTAGATATCTCTATTATATATTGTTTACCTCCGTTGATTAATGGATCCATAGATTTTGTAGTGATTCTGTCTTTACACACAATGTAAACTTCACATGTTTCTGGAACGTATCTTAAGACAGACAATGGTACTCCTGGACCTCTGGTTCTCCTAAACCGAAACAAACCGGCCATTGGTATATATAACCAAGTTAATTAATAAGAAAGTGAACCACAAACAAAGCTATGCATAATCTATATGTACTTTGTGAATATGTTTGAAGTGAATGATCCCATAACCAAACTGTTCACTCCTGATTTGTATATGAATCTGAGAAGTGCTTTGGCAGGATCGTCGTGCTCTAGCAATAGAGTCTCTACCTGACACTGAAGGTTATATAATCATTCAGGGAATTTTCAGTTTGATCCTGTAACTTTTCTAGATTTGTAAATTTGGACTGAAAAATATAAATGAACCAACCTTAGCACTACTAGTCTTGCACATTTTCAAGAAGGGAACAAAGACTGTTTCAAATTCTTGTTTTACATCTCTTACATACATTTCCACCACTCTCTCCTCCACTTCCTCCACCGGCAATCTTTCTCCGGCTACAACAACCACCATTCTCGTTAACATTCTAAAAAGACCTCATTAAAAACGAACTAGAAAACAAAATAACTAATTAATCACCGAATTATAATATGAATTTATTTCACATTGACCTACATAATTTATTTGGTGTGAAAGAACAACAACAATATCAAAACGTGTTCATTATTTCCTTTTGTCTATTGGTTTATATATATATATATATATATAATTCTGTAGTCGATCCATAGCCATGATCATTATCTAGAATGCGCTTATTCCAAAAAAAACAAAGATAAAAAAAAATTCCTATAGTATTGCCTTATTTTGTTGTAAAATAACGTTTTTCTTATTTTCTGTTGTATTTTGGTTTTATTTCATTTTTACTTTATATAATTCACATTGGATTAAAATAAGAAGAAGAAAATTGTGAAATATGTTGTTGATTGAGAGAAACTTACTAGGGGTAGGAATAGAAGTAATGGAGGGGATGACATGAATCATCACAAACCTATCAGCCTTCGGTAAAAGATTATCAATGGCCCACCGTACCGCGCGGCGGCTTCCTCCGCCGCCTAGTTTGTCTCCGATCAGACCCTTCACCGCCACGGCAACAAACAACTCACCCTCCCCCGTCTTTGGACCACTATTTCCACTTATCTTTTGCGCCAACATAACCACCATCTAATCAGTTTATACTTTCGTATGCCACAAGTAACCACAGAATTTATTTATTTATGTTGTGAATGATACAATCTCAAATTCGTTGCGGAAATGCACTTGTATTGATAGGTATGGCTCTCTGATCACGACCATATATATGTGGATAGTTTAGGACCAAGTGTTAAAATATATTTGATTAGTAGCCGAACAATGATTGGTCTTTGGGGTTTAATTTTTGCTGTGATTGGTTTAGTCAATAATTCAAGTCCTAAGATATGTTTCAAGAAAACTTGCATAAACAAAAAATATTAATAAATGCTTTAGAAACTAGTTTTTTTTTTCACTCTTACCTATATAGATCATATATTTAGAGAAATGCTTCTAAAGATAGTATTGTGACTCCTTTTAATCTCAACTCCGAAAAACATTAGAGTTAAAATAATAATTAACTGATTGTAATCTAGTGATGATAATATTACTGATCGGACTCAAGAATTGGTATCTCAGGACTAATAATTTTTTTTTTTTTTTTTTTTTGGGGAAATGGTTATAGAATTAGTTTGTGCATAGATTTATTTATTTTTAAATAACAAAAATAAGAAGTAGACTCCTATGGTTGGATGATATTTAATCTGTTGGTTAAAAATATATTTTATTTGTCTATTGACTTTAGGAACAAACAAAAGAAATTTGAACAATTTATAATTTTTTGGGTAATCACCAATTCGGATCTTGCAGTCCTGAAGATATAATTTATTGTAATATATTTTGACAAACAGATGAAGTAATCGATGGGATGGAGATGGCCTTCAAAGATTTAAATAACCCATTTAGTACTTATCAAATTCGATATTTTCTGGACGGCCAATTAGTTAATTATTATTAGTGTGCAGCTTTATTATCCTAAATCTTCTAGTTCTATCTATATATGATATTTTGTAGGGTATAATTAGAGACTTTTAGGTCTGTCAGTTGTATAATAAGCATCTGTACAAATGAGGATATACCCGAATAATGAAGTATTAAAAATAGCAATAATTATGGTCGTTTAATTTACTTAACGACATTGCCGACTCTTTGACTTTGTTAACTAAGCCTGGATTTTTCGTACAAATATATAGGATTAGTCCAATATCTATAATTTTGGCAAAACAAGAGAGCGGATTTGGCATTTTGACTCAAAAACATAATTCTGAAATTTTGATGGCAAAACATTATTTGCAATTTTGGCAAAAAAAGAATAATATTTTGTGATTTTGCCAGAAAAATATGATTTCACAATTTCTTTAAAATATAACTATTTTTTCATTTTAAATTATATATCTACTTTTTGTTTCCTCAGCTATTGCAAAGCCATAAAATTTTACTAAAATGAGACTCCCCAAATATTGTATCTCTTTTCAAGAGGCTTAAAGAGAAGAGACAAGAAGAGGTCGACTGATGGTTTTGAGGAAGCCCTTGTTGACTTTGTTGCAATCTTGTCTAAATGTTGACTCTGTTGCAATCTTGTCTAAATAAGAGTGAGGTTGTCTTTACTGTTGATGTAGTAGTTAAACGCATAAGATGTTGTAAGCTAGATTCATGTGGGAAGAAAGACTCAGTATAAGTTATATTGATGTTTGGTGGAATCTTGAGTCATAGATACCAAAGTTTGTATTTTACTATATAATAAAGTTCGTTTTAATTATGTTAACCTATCACATCCAAATCATATTGTAAACTTCCAACGCTTTTGTTAAAAATCCAACCACAAAGTCAACAACATTAGTAATAATAACAAACAATGTGCTCCTTTTGGGCAGAAAATTTGAAACTTTCACCTACTTCTGCAACTTCAATGAAGGTTCTTCTTTAACTATTTGTCAGATGTCTTAGCGAAAGTGTCCTAGCTTCATTTGAAAACTCTGCTGATTTGGCTGTTTAACTATGAATGAAGATTTTGACAAAAAAAATAATTAATAATGAAATGAGTGCATGGTGCTATGAATGATGTTTTTGACAGGTGATTGTAGTGTGGTCCGGTCGAAATAATTTTTCTTAGCGGTCCACATGCTTTGATTATATTGTTAAAATAAAAGAACGTTCTATATAAAAACTTTGGTAGAAGTCTAATTAATTTGGTTCGATCAAATATGGATAGTTGTACTCGTTTTATGCTACTATTATAAGCGTTGGATCTATAATATAGACGAATTGATATGAAGTTCCACAGTTCAAAGAGAATTTTTTAGCGGTGATCATTTTCAAAAATGATTGGGACATGTTGTTATATAGATTATTAGTACACTTTTAAATGTTCATTACATTCGCTGAATGAATAAGAAATAACATCATCATCATCGGATTTATAATTAAATCACCATCTCTTACTATAATCAATTCTTACCACTATCTTCTTAATTGTTAGAAAAATATGTGACTATATATATATATATATATATACAGCTATAGCTTAAGCCACAGACACAATTTAAATGTTCATTGCCATTAAATATAAGATCATTGTATAAAATGGATCCTTTTAGAAATTTATTTTCAAACAAAGTTTTATGAGAATGGTTTTTTTTCAATTAAAAGGATTTTGTTCGAAAATAAATTTTTGAAAGAATCCATTTACTTGAATGAATTGTATAAATGGATCCTAAGTCACAAAATGCAGACACTAGTACTAGTAATATAACTCATTTGACTGTACATTGAATCTTGATTTAATCATTAGGAGGATTGTCTAAAATGGATATTTTTGAAAATTTATTTTCAAACCGAATCTCTTATAAATGATTTTTAAAATAGTAAAAATCCTCGTTTGGAAATAAATTTTCAAGATCCATTTTTTGTATTTACTCCTAATCATTATCAGGATACATTTATTAAACAAAGCAACACTTTGTAAATCCAGTCTTTTAAAAAGATGAGACTTTCCCTTGAAGGAAAATGGGTGATATGTTATTGCCAATCTAGTAAATAATTCGATAATCCAATAAGATATTCATCTTCAACTTAAATTGTTTGTTGTTATTCCTTTTTGTCTTTCTTCTTCGTCATATTGTCGTCTGACGATAAAATATTGACGATAGTATTGAATGTTTTCATATTATATACAACTGAATTCATACATTTATTTCTAGCCAAGCTTACATGGGAGACGTGAAAATAAAATATTGACAATAGTATCTTTGACATAAACGTGGAAATTAGAACAAATACCTCATGAACCATCTAACTAGGCATTATTGATTTCTTTTAGATTTATTGAATTCATACATTTATTTCTAGCCAAGTTTTTTTTTTTGGAAGATATTTCAGTTTTCTTTTATAGAAAACATGTTTTAAGAATCTAGTTTTCATTTTATTTTATTTTTGCGACTTAGACGGTGGATCATGAATAAATGATAGGTTTAGTAAGGTATCAAGAGAAGCAACACTAATTCATAGATACATATATGTACATGGTGAAAAAACAAAAATAGCTAGGTAAAACATAGGTAAAGGGAGAAAGGGAAGTATTGTTACCAAGCATGAGCTTGTATATATATATTTTTGTTCACAACAACGAGAAACGTACTTTTACTAAGCTTCCCTTATCATACGAAGCAAATCACTCTGACTATATTAATTCTCACTCTTCTATGGAAGCAAAGAATCCAACAAAAACATCATCTTAAGTCATATTAGGATTTAGCAGTTGGCTTGGGAGGCATCTTAAATAAGTCCTGCATGGACAATAGAGGAATTAGATGTACCGGGAGGATCTTCTCATCCACTTCGTTCCTAATTTCATGAATAAACATCTAAATATATACATAGAGATGGAGACAAGAAGAGGGTGAGCACGCAGAGCTTTCGGGCATAAGCATGCTAGAAAAAGGGAGCCATGTGTGCTCACTCTCTTCTGTCGCCTTTCTCATTGTTATTCACTTACCTCCTTAGTTTAGTTAGCATCTTCATCTTCGTGCATGCATATATATATATGATGTTCATGTTATATTAGCCTCGCTCCCTAAATTTAATTTGCTTTCTGTATGATATGATGATATGAAACAATTGTGTTTGGTTTTAGGGTTATATATAAGGATTGCTAGGGGGTCTCTCTATATATATATGATGATGATGCATGCATATATAATCATCATCCACTCGTTTACCTTTAATTTCTAGAAATATTCTGCCGGATTAAACCCTTGTTTCTTGTCAATTTGAGCATCTAGATTCTCTCTTTTCAATATTATAATACATGGTTATCGAAATAAAACAAATATATTCTTCGTTTATATAAAACGAGACTCTCTGTTCAGTTCTAAGATACGTTATGAAAGAAACAGAAACTCAATACAAGTATACATACAACACACTGAAAAGACAATTAACTGTTCTGGTGTCAATTTGTTTTTTTTTTTTAAAGACAATATATAGTGCTCTCCTTAATAAAAGGAGTCGATGATGATGTTATAAAAAGACACACCAAAAACATTATATACGTAATAACCAAAAGACGTATCGAATGGAAGTGTAACAATTTAATTAATATCATGGTAGCTATTCAAATTTATATATTTTGAGAGGTATATCCAACTATTTTTGTTTTTATAACATTTTATTTAGTTATTGCATAAACAAGCACTTATACAATTAACCATACATACATAGATTTAGATCTACGACTACGAGAGAGATTCCCAAACTAAGTACGATCTCTAGAACATACACTGATGATGATCCAATCAAAGAACAACGGAATAAAAAGTAATCTTTGTAAGGACGAATGTAAAATCGAAACGTAAGCTACAAGAATTGATATAAAAATGGAAATAAAAGCGAATATTACTAAAGGTTTGGAGTTAATTAAGTAAAGCCAAAAGATGCAAAGAGCAACGAATTATGAACCACATCTCACTAGCTTTTATATTGTTTTTGCATTTGATATGATTTGATTCTCCTTTTCATATGTGTTTGTTGCTCGAAATCACTACATAAGCGGTCCCCCTTAATACACGTTACTGGAAACGTCGTCGTTTCAAGCATTCATTAGTTATCACTTTTACGTGGTATCAATAACTCCACAGAAAATACTTAAGGTTTTTGGATTGCAATGAGTTTTTTTATTGGCAATGCTTGTTGTGCCTGTTAGCGTCATCAAAGACGTATTAACTTTGGATGGTCCATAATCATTACACTAGTACAAAGCAAAACAATGTAACTATGGTGGTCTTTACTTACTATATATGAGGCAAATTATGAAAAAAAAGATGAAATTGTTTTGCAAAATTATATTCCAAGAGTACCATTTGAAATGCTCCAAATGTAACAGAGTAACTCTCGACACTAAAATGTGTTTTTGGATTTGTCTCTAATTCAAGAGTTCAAATCTTCCCTTAATTAAACAAAAAAAAAATCATCTAAAACAACGTAATTTGAACAATATAATATATTAAAAAATATCCGAACCAATTTTTATCCAAAAATTCTAAAGATTTTACGGGATAGTAGTTTTTTGGATCTGAATCCAACCCGAATACCTGAATGCCTAGTCCTGCCGATCATGTTCGACATGCTCTAATGTAACAGATATTTCACTGATTAATAGTGGTTACTGGTTTGAAATTACACGTTTGCCATCCAAGATACGAGGAGCTAATTGTACACTAAGAAACCTATCTGTCAAAATACTAAATACAAAAGTAATTTAGGGAGTAAACATATAATTAACATAATTATTACTCGGCCGGTTTAAGGATTTCTTCTCATCGCTCGTCATCTTTCTCCAACCAGTGGTTATCGCCGGCGTTCTGCAATCCGACTGAAGAATCACCGGAGTTGCAAAGAAGCAGAAGAATATGTATGGAGACGCTACAAATTGGAGTGAAGATGATTATAGAGAAGCAATACTAAAGGAGCGAGAGATACAGACACGTACCGTATTCAGAACCGCCTGGGCTCCTCCACCGAAAATCCCTAATCCAGACGCCTTTGTTGTCGCCTCCAGCGATGGAACCTTAGCTTTCCATTCGATGAACTCGCTTGTATCTCAATCAGCGAGTTTTGGCTACTCCAAAGATCTAGACGTTATGGTAGCTGAACCTGAGAGAATGGTTAGGGCACACGAAGGTCCTGCTTATGATGTTAAGTTCTATGGTGATGACGAAGATGCTTTGCTTCTTAGGTAAACTTAAAACCTCCGTTGTAGATTGATGATTCTTTGAAATTGTAATTGAGAGTTTGAATTTTGGATCTGGATTTTTTTTATGTAGTTGTGGTGATGATGGTAGAGTTAGGGGATGGAAATGGAAAGAATATGTTGAATCAGAGGTGTCTCTTCAAGGTGTGTGTAAACCGTTTTTGTGATTTTGAGTTTGAAGGTTAAGAGCTAAGTGTTTTTTTTTTCATAATCTACAGAGAATCATGTGAAGCCATTACTTGAATTGACTAATCCACAACACAAGTGAGTCTTTTTCATTTGATTAGTCTTGATCACTCTGTATACAACTGATGCTTGTGAGACTTTATTGAACTGATCTACAAATATATCACAAGCATAATTTTCTTTTGCTTTTCTCATAGAGGTCCTTGGGGTGCTCTTTCACCGATGCCTGAGATCAATGCCATTTCTGTTGATCATCAGGTTGGAATTTTTTTTTTTTAGTTTTTTTTAGTTTTACTTTATGTAGATTTCCAGTCATTGCTTGGTTCCACTCTCCCTCATTTTCCGTTTATGATAGTCAGGAAGTGTATTTACGGCAGCTGGTGATTCTTGCGCTTATTGTTGGGATGTGGTATGTGTTTGATGATGGTGAATGTGTATCACTGTATTACTACTGATATGATATTGAGATATCTAAACTTTCTAGAATCATTTATGACATTTTCAGGAGAGTGGTCAAATCAAAATGATCTTCAAGGGGCATTCAGACTATTTGCAAACTGTAGTTTCTCGTAGCTCTGCAAGTCAGGTAATGGTGTTTACATAGAATATCACAAGTGCACATTCATATCCGTATCTAAGTTTGACATTTGAATTTTTTTCTGATTTGCTCCAGATATTGACGGGTTCAGAGGATGGGACTGCAAGAATCTGGGGTATTTTGCTTGTGCCCATTTATCTTTCTACTACAATTTCTAGCATGATGTTGAATCATGTGTGGTTGTAGAACTTTCTTTGTCTTCATGTTGGTACTTGAGATCCAATGCTCCTTATTTTTGTTGACTGCTTCTTAAAACTCTATGATAGTTCATTTTGGTGATTGCAAAACTTTCCTCTATGTTAAGTTTAGGTTTCTGGTTCATGTGGTACACTTTAATTGTCTAGACTAAGCTTTATATACTCAAGGGATACCTCCTGTATTTGTCAACCAGATTGCAAAACGGGGAAATGCATTAAAGTAGTTGGTTCTCAGGGTAAAAAGTCCCGCCATCGCATTAGTTGTATGGCCCTCGATGGAAGTGAAAGCTGGTTGGTAAGAACTAAACAAATGGATAATCTCATTTTATTTCCACAATAACCAAAGCATATAAGGTGTTGTTACCTTTAATAACCAAAGCATATAATTTCTCTTTCCCGTGGATTATTAAGAAGTTTAAAAGACTGGCCATTTACTGTTATTGCTATGATTTTCTCCTCTTTCAGGTTTGTGGACAGGGAAAAAATTTAGCTTTATGGAATCTTCCTGCCTCAGAATGCGTATCAACAATATCCATCCCTGCACATGTACAGGATGTGATGTTTGATGAAAAACAAGTAAGCAGAACAAAATTACATTGACATTTAAGCGGTGTACTTTAAAGCCTGGGAAGCCATAGGTTTTATTTGTTTATCAAGGCTTTATAGGTTTATGTAGTATCAAAACAGCTGATTTCTCTTTGAATCATCTTACTTCAATAACTGAATGACTGACTTTTCTTAACTAGAAACAGAGGTCAACACATAGTTTTAATTCACATCTTTTTTTTTTAAGTGTTGTGTTTACCTAACAAGTGTCCCACTATCAGATTTTGACAGTAGGAGCAGAACCACTTCTAAGGCGTTTCGACTTAAATGGAGCTTTGCTTTCTCAAATTCACTGTGCTCCTTGTTCAGTATTTTCCATTTCCTTGCATCCAGCAGGAGTATGTTTCTAATCCCTACTTTTCCCCTCTTTTTCTACATATGTGATTGCTTATTGCTTTAATATCTCGAGATAGCCAGAGATAATGCTATCTTACTGTAAATGCTATGTGAATTTGTTACGCCTTTTGGAGTAAAAACTTGATGAGTGAATTTGTTGATCCAATGCTTTTGTATTTTCAGGTAGTTGCTGTGGGAGGTTATGGAGGCCTCGTTGATGTAATCTCTCAATTTGGAAGCCATCTCTGCACATTTCGTAGCAGCTCATTGTGAAACTCCTTCTGACTGTTTCTCAAGTTTCGATTTAGCGCAATACATGTGGAGGTATTGAAATCAGGCTGCAAAAGTTTTGTGTCAGTCAGATTATTGCCAGAAGTTAATACCTTAAAACAATTTTTGTGTGATTTCTTAGGTTCTTGACCCTGAAAAAGAGTTCAAGATTCCGTTTCACAAATGTTTTGAGTAGATGAAGGGAACAGTATCTTGGTCTGGTTTGGCCTGGTTTGACTATAGACCAAATAGTTGTTCGGTTCACTAGAGAACCGGTTTGTGCTTCAGTAGTTGCTATCGAATTTGAACTCTTTCGAAATCAAGGACACTGGACCGGTTTCGTCTGATCTCGTACATGTGTACTATGAAATGTTGTTGACCTTGTATTATTACGGAGTCGTATTTTCTGAGTCTTAGAGACTATTTATCTTACCATTGATAAAATGTGACAAAAAAAAATGTATCAATTCAAATATTAACAACTTGATCAAATGTAACTAAAATCAAGCAAAGGTGATCATTAAAACAGCAAATGATGGTTTACATTGATGTTTTGACACTTTCTGTTGATAGATAATATGCTTTAGATCAAGATTATTAAACAACACAAACATGTGAGAGACGTGAAAATTAAAAGGCGAGTCACAGGGAGAGATTTGAACACCAATGCATGACATTGCTTTCACTGACAGTAACAGTAACAGTTTGTCGACCCATCATTCCCGTTCCATTAAGATTTTTGGTTTTATTTATTTCAAAAGTTATTCTTTTTGTATTAATAATTAAAACTTGAGAAGATTGTGAAAACTAACCGATTTTGTTAATTGGAAAGCTGAGTTAGTTAATTAACAGGTAGAAAGAAAAATGGAAATGCAATGAAAGATAATTAAATGATACTCTTCCAAGTAAATTTTCACCATATTATTTTACTGAATATAGTGACAAAAAGAATCATACATCAAACAAATAAGACCCCAAAAAAGCCTCAGCAAGTTCTTAAACTCAAAACATCACTCCTGATAAGAGAAACCAAACTCCAAAGATCAACAAAACCATAGAAGAAGACGAATAAGAAGACAAAGAAGCTGATGAAGCAACAATCTGAATAGGGAAATTGCATTGTCCCTGAGATATATTTTGTGTGGTAATTGTGGCCAAACCTTGGAAGATACAAGCACTCTCATCTTGGTTCTTCACTTGAAAGTACATGTTAAACGCATATGATGCGTTCCCGTTTGCATCAAGACTATTGCAAGAAGATCCGTAACCAAGCGCCGTGCAATCCGAGTAAGTGCAGGCGAAAACTATGTTTTCCGCAAGTTTGGTCAAATCTTTAGCTTCTGGATTAAACATACACCACTTGTTGGGTAGATATGTCACATTTTGTGCACCAATCAACAACTTGTTCTGTCCTTGACCTGATAGATCTATAGGAAACTTTGGTTGCCCGTCGAATCTAAATATTCCCCAATGCCGTTCAAACTCTCCTGGTGCTATACTTTTCGCATCCTCATTGAGTAATCCAAACAAGTATACCTCTATGTACGTGGGTCTCAATGGAGTGCCTTTGTTTGTTCCAAGCCTTGGTAAAAGCCCGTTGTAGAATCTGTAAGCATTGCCTGCGAAAACCCGTTTCAAAACCAAAATTAAAAACATTTCATGAATGACAAATTGCATCTAAAGCACTGAAAAATGTTAGATATCTACCGCTATTCGCGTGTTTGTCTCCCTCTGTTGGCCACCCAACTTCTCCAACGATTATTGGCATATCTCCATGACCAACAGCTTTCAAAGAAGATACCAAAGTGTCGAAATTTGCATCAAAAACGTTTGTGTAAGCAATACCGTTGTCATCCACCGGTTGAGCGCCATCGAAGAAGGCATAATTGAGTGGAAAATCATCATTCCCATAGAGACTTAAGAAAGGGTAAATGTTGATTGCGATGGGCGCATTGTTCTTGCCAAGAAAGTCAACAATCTGAGTCATTTGACCAATGATATCAGGACGGAATCTTCCTGCGGATGGCACAGGGTTGCTTGCTGGTGAATCATAGACATCCGCGTTTAAAGGAACTGTTGCTTTGACAGAGTTTCCTAGTCCAGCTTCATTTAAAGCGTTTTGGATGTTTTGAAGTGCAGGGAATGTGAGGTTTATAAATGACCCGTTGTATGATTTGAGGAATGGCTCATTCCCAACAGCTACAAACCTGAAACACATACACAATAGATTAGCTTCACTGAGACCTTGTCAAAACATGCTTTGCATTTAAGAAACAAAACTTCAAATAACTTGGCATAGGCTTTTTTAAACTAAACAGACAAGAGTTTATGTGATTTGAGCAAAAAATTACAAAGAATGTTACAAGATTTAAAATTTCAGACGACATTAGAACCAATGAAGAACAATCAAATTGAGAAAGAAGAGAGGAAGAAACTCACGTGACATTGACACCGCCATTGAAGTTATAACGAGTGACATTCTTGCGAACCCAATCCTTGGCTCGGTCGTAACTGCCCATGACCTTAAGCTGATCATTGGGAATAGCGACCATCACTTCAAGACCCGAGCCAGCGAGTGAACCCATGGTGGTCTCATCTGCATCAAAAAGCTTAACTTTCTTGATGTTATTGTCTTTGAGCATTTGAACTACTGTCTTCGGCGGCAGCTTGTGTGTAGCCATTGTTCCCCAGTTCACTCCCAGCCCATCCACCATAATACCCAGAGGACAAACTAGGACTGCAAACACGATTACGAGGGCTAACAGATTCTCCATCCTGAGAAAGAAGAAAAGGGCTTACGAGGGATTTACCCAATGAAATATTAAATATGTCTGAAATGAATATTTAGTAATCACTTTGAGATATCAATTACGCTGTTAATATCTTTTCCAATTTAAGAATGTAGATTCTCTGCTTTGCATATAAATATGTAATCTTCTCTTATCAATAAACACTAAATAAAACAAATGCAGAAGATAGTAAGTAAGTGTCAGGACACAAAAAAAAAACTCCATTATAGTTGGGGAGAATGATAAATTACAAGATTAGTAACAAAGACCACAAATCACCTGAGTGAGGTATGTCCTCTGCTGTAGTGACCCTTGGCTTAACAACTTCGTAATTCGCTATGACTAGAGAGTATTGAACACACTGCCACTAGTCTGGTGACGCAACCAAGAAAAAATACAAATGTGATGAGAAATAAAAAAAATTTCAGAGAACATGAGACAACTTTCATAAATTTTATACTTTGTTTCGATTCAAGTAAGTTGCTAGTTCAAGGAATGGACCACATTTGTCAGAAAAATCAAATAAATAATTCACCAAACAGAACCTACCTCTTAAGCTACACAAGAACCAAATATGAATACGGCTAAAACATCTGAAAACCCACAAAAAATCATTTTGAAATCAAACAAAGTAAACACAAACAAAACACCAAACCATTATTAACCAACCCTTTGTGTTGATTAAGGCTTACCAAAACAAACTCTAAAGGATCGTGTTTAAAAGTTCATAAATCGAACATTTTCGGAGGATATATGTAAAAAAGTTTAAAACTTTAAGGAAATAAACACAACAAGGAAGGCTTTGAAGACACAAGAAGAATCCAAAAACCCTAACTAGAACATTGGAAAAATCGAATTTTTTTTTATAAATTTCTCTATCTCTCAGCACATTTGTCTAAAATTAAGCGAAAATGCAATTCAACCCACACATACAGAATATTCAAAGATACGATTAACAGAATGTAAGAAAAAAATGGAGCGACCTGCGAGAGAGTGAAGGCCAGAGGACGTTACGGTTGCCGAGGCAGCCGAAGAGAAATGGGGAAAGATGAAACTAAACCGAATTCAAAAACCGAGTTGATTATTAAATAAGAATTTTTTTTAATTACTTTCCAAATCAAAACGGCAACTATACTAAAATGGGGCCATTAATAATAATAATACAGTATTAGCTTCATTCGAATTACT
This sequence comes from Cardamine occulta, assembly GCA_028015245.1. Lineage (NCBI taxonomy): Eukaryota > Viridiplantae > Streptophyta > Magnoliopsida > Brassicales > Brassicaceae > Cardamine > Cardamine occulta. Next base: position 10,014,585 of record CM051371.1, read on the forward strand.
AAAACAAAAGTTGGATCAAATCAAATCAAATTGGATATGAATCAATTTCCATATGTTTCTTGGCAATTCTCAAAAATAGCATAAAATTAAATTTTTGTGACAAAAATAGCACACATTTTAATTTTTGACAAAAATAGCATTTTTATTAAAAATCAATTCTTTTAAATTTTTTAACTTCATATTTTTAGAGTTTAAGGTTTAAAATAGCACCCTAAACCTTACTTCCTACCCCCCAAAATCAATATCCTAAATTCTGAAATACTTAACCCAAACCAAAAAATTAAATTATTACTTTTTATAAATAGTGTTATTTTTGTCATAAATAAAAATATGTGCTAAATTTGTCAGAAAACTCATTTTGGTGCTATTTTAGAGAATTACTCTTCTAACTAACATAACTCTATTGTTTTTAAGTAAAACAATGGAGCCTATAATTTACAGAGAATTTTTTCTCAATTTAATGTAACATATTTTGATTTTTTTAACATATTTTAAATATCATTCTTAAAATAATTTAAGAATGATATTTTATTTTTGTTGCATTTTTAAATTAAATTTAAACGGATTAAAAAATCTATATCGATGGTATAAAATTAATATAAATAATAAAATCCGAATAAAGTCTGACATTAATATCTATAAATAACAAATTGGCAAATTGTGTTTAGATTTGAAAACCCAAACTAAAAAGAAGACAACTAAGTACTCCACTTAATTAACAACAACAACAAACACCTTAATATTTAAAAAAATGAGGTTTAAAAATTTAGGGTATTTTCGTGGCAATGTTTATGAATATTCTCTCAGCCGAAGTAAAAGTCAATAAATTAAGTTGGTATTTAAAAAAGGAGAAACAAATATCGTCACCGCTTTTTAATAAAAATCTTCCGTCACCATTGTTGTCATCTTCCTCGCGAATCTTTTTTTTTTTTTTCCTTCTCTTCAAACTTTGCTTCTCTTTCTCGGAACCAGACACGATTTCACCGATTTCTCAGCTTCCTCGTGCAAATTTTTATTTCCCTTTTTTTTTTTGTCTACAATCTTCTCTAAATCAACTTTTATTCTCCATTAGATTCTCTGATTCTCTCTTTCCTTTTTTTTTTTGCTTTTCCCTTTGCATTTTTTTTCTGCATGCGTTTCGATTTCTCTGTTGTCTTCTTCTTCTTCTTCTTTCGTTTCTAGAATCTTCTCTCTGTTGCTGTTTTGTTGAACGTTTTTTGAAATGGCGATTTTGGATTCTGGTGGCGTTACTGTAACGACGACGACAGAGAACGGTGGCGGAGAGTTCGTGGATCTCGGTAAGCTTCGTAGACGGAAATCAAGATCGGATTCTACCGGAATTCTTTCCGTTTCCGGTACCGATAATAATTCACCGTCTGATGATGTTGGAGCTACTACGACCGACGTTAGAGATCGGATTGATTCCGTTAACAACGATGCTCAAGGAACAGTGAATTTGGCTGGAGATAACGTCGGTGAGACCGAAATTAGGGAAACTGGTGGAGGAAGAGGTGGCGGAGAAGGAACGTATACGTATCGACCGTCGGTTCCAGCTCATCGGAGGGCGAGGGAGAGTCCACTTAGCTCCGACGCAATCTTCAAACAGGTTAAGATCTCTGACTCTGAATTTGGTGTTTTGAGGAGAATTTCGAATTTGAGTTCCTTATCTCAACTTTGAAATTGAGTTTCATGTTTCAGCTTGTTATATCTTTTAGAGATTGACTTGAGAGTTTGTGATTCTTGTTGCATTGCAGAGCCATGCCGGATTATTCAACCTCTGTGTAGTTGTTCTTGTTGCTGTAAACAGTAGACTCATCATCGAAAATCTTATGAAGGTTAGTTGAATTGAATTGAATTGCTTGAAAACTTTGTAAAGAGATTTATGGAGCTGAGAACTTACATTTGTTGGCTATCATTCATTAGTATGGTTGGTTGATCAGAACTGATTTCTGGTTTAGCTCAACATCGCTGCGAGATTGGCCACTTTTCATGTGTTGGTAAAAAAATGCTTCTTTTTTTGTCAATTTTAATGTTAACATTCTTATACATAATACTCATGAGTGTAGTGATTCAATTCTTCTTTGTATCTTGTGTTACAGTCTCTCCCTCTCGATCTTTCCTTTGGCTGCCTTTACTGTCGAGAAATTTCTAATTCAGAAATATATATCTGAGCCTGTAAGTAAACTACTCTCCAGCCATTCCTGGATTGTTTACTGAATACAGATTTGTACCATGAAGAACTGATAAATTTCTTTCTGATCATACTGAAGGTTGCCATCATACTTCATATTGTTATCACCATAACAGAGGTCTTGTATCCAGTTTACGTCACTCTACGGTGAGAATTAAGCTTAGTCTTTCTTGTCTCACCTTGTAGTACTCTATTTTTAAGTTTAGTTGGCAAACTCGATGATTCTTTAAAATGGACAGGTGTGATTCTGCCTTCTTATCAGGCGTCACATTGATGCTCCTCACTTGCATTGTGTGGCTAAAGTTGGTTTCTTACGCTCACACTAGCTACGACATAAGAACCATAGCCAATTCCGCTGATAAGGTACAAGCAGGAGAAAAAGTATATTATTTACTTGTATTGTGCTACTACTATTTAAACCAAACTATTGTTATGAACTTTATCAGAATCCGGAAGTCTCCTACTATGTTAGCTTGAAAAGCTTGGCATATTTCATGGTTGCCCCCACATTATGTTATCAGGTAATGAGATATAGTAGCCGAGCTATCTCATCCCCATGCAAAAGTTTCTTGTCTAAACCTCGAATCTTTGCTTATTCCCAGCCGAGCTATCCACGTTCTCCATGTATCAGAAAGGGTTGGGTGGCTCGTCAATTTGCAAAACTTGTCATATTCACTGGATTCATGGGATTTATAATAGAGCAAGTGCGTTTTCAGGATCTTGCTTTTTATTTTTCCTCAGTGAAAATCATCATTTCTGCGTTGTCACCCACTTGACTTCATCTTCTTTTGTTACTTCTTTGACAGTATATAAATCCTATTGTTAGGAACTCAAAGCATCCTTTAAAAGGGGATCTTCTATATGCTATTGAAAGAGTGTTGAAGCTTTCAGTTCCAAATTTATATGTGTGGCTTTGCATGTTCTACTGCTTCTTCCACCTTTGGTATACCATGATCCCTTCTCTTTTGACATAATTTCCAAAGACATAAAAAGGCTATCACATCCAGAAATTGATAATTTTATTTTCTCATTGTCTGAGATTGTCATTTCAGTTACTGAACACAAATCTCTTTGCATTGTTCTTGTCCACAGGTTAAACATATTGGCAGAGCTTCTCTGCTTCGGGGATCGTGAATTCTACAAAGATTGGTGGAATGCAAAAAGTGTGGGAGATGTGAGTTGGAATTAATCATATGATTTTTTGTTATGTTGTTGTTGTTTTTGGGTCACTTAACTAACCAAAATTCACGTATTTTACTGTCTTCTTTTATCAGTATTGGAGAATGTGGAATATGGTATGGCTCTCTTCCTAAAACATCTCTGTTCTTTTCTGTACAAAATAGAAGAAGAGAGCTAATTGAGATCTTCTTTTTTTTTTAACAGCCTGTTCATAAATGGATGGTTCGACATATGTACTTTCCGTGCCTGCGCAACAGGATACCAAAGGTGAGTGAGATAGGAGTATATTATAGTGATCTATGATGAACTAGATTATTTTCTGTGCTTTATTGCGTTAACCATCCTTACTTTTTTTTTGCAGGTACCTGCCGTCATCATTGCTTTCTTAGTCTCTGCAGTCTTTCATGAGGTATATTTACCTTCTATTTTGGCCTTATCTCTAGACACATGGAAATTTCACTAGTGAAGCTACGCTAATATTTAGAGCTTTGTTCTTACTTATCAATCTCGTGTTTACAAATATCCTTTTGACAGCTATGTATCGCAGTTCCTTGTCGTCTCTTCAAGCTATGGGCTTTTATAGGGATTATGTTTCAGGTAAAAAATATTTACATCGATTTTTCCCAAACAATCTACAATTATGTCTAATCTCATTTTCTGACCAACGAATGTGTTTGAGTAGGTGCCTTTGGTCTTTATCACTAACTATCTACAAGAACGGTATGGCTCAATGGTATGATCTTAAAACCCGAGAAAATAGTACGAATACCACTTTTCGCATAGCCATTTAAATCATAATGTTGAAACTAAGGAATAGAATCTGTTTTGGAATGGGATCATTAGGTGGGCAACATGATCTTCTGGTTCGTCTTCTGCATTTTCGGACAACCGATGTGTGTACTTCTTTATTACCACGACCTGATGAACCGCAAAGGAACAATGTCATGAAACAACACTTTCTTCAAACATCTATGGTGTTTAAACCATTGAAGAAGAAAAATAAAATTAGAGTTGTTGTATCTGCAAAATTTTGGTAGAGACAAAGCCCTTTTGAGTTCAAAGTCTCTGTTGTCTGTCTCTTTGGATCTTGGTCTTCTGCTCTTGTCTTTAAATCCCATCAAGAAAAGTAGATTGAGATGTTGGATTTTGTTAAGGTGTAAAGAAATTTCAATCAAAACTGTTGTAAACTAATAATTGTTACCAAACAAAAAAAAATAAGGGAATGGTCTTTCTTTTTTCATGGTTTCGGAAACGAGGGAAAGAAACTGTTAGGTTTTATCGTTACACCAAATCAAGTAAAAAAAAAAAAAGCCTTTTGCCTTTTGTAATAATGAAAAGAAGGACAAAATGTGATTAATGCATGGGGATGGTATGAAATCGTTGATTGGGTGGTTCTGCTAGTGGCTGGCAATTTATTTTTATTTTTCGCGTATTTTATTTACAAAGTAATGTATCCAAGGAGACAAGACTTTAAATTAGAATAAAGTGTTGAGACCACGCCCGATCAACATCATTGACAAAATCAATACTCCATATATATGCAAACGATACCAGAAAAAGAACAACAATAACTGAAGAGTTTGACCTTTTTATTTATTTTCTGGTTAACATTACTGTAAAATTAAATGTCTATACAGTGGGAAAGATTATTAGTTAAAGAGCATGTTTAGCAATTAGCACAACTATGATTAGGACAGCTAAGATTAGAACATGTATTTAACCAAAAAAAAAAAGATTAGAACATGTAAAAGACATCTAAATATATACATTTGAAGGAAAAGAAAAAGAAACTCACACAAGTCACAAGTGTATATATATATATATATCTATATATATTTTTTTTTTGTTAAAGAAGTCACAAGTATATTCACAATCACGTTCATGGATACTTAACATCATTTAATTTTACAGCTTTAACTTTTAAGCGAGGTGATTCAGTGTCCTCTTAATTTGTAGTTAGTTTTGAAGTGTCATGTCATACACATATACTAAGTTACTAACTTATGTCTCTCTACCTCATCATACAAGTGTTGATTCACGAAAAGTCAGTAAATGATCAGCTTCACAATGTAGCTAAGAGTGATGATATCAAGACATCTACCATAATAATTTATCTGCAAAGGAAACTCAGAAACGACATAAACAAATGTTAAGTTTATATGTTATACATTATAGAGAAGTATTTATTTACGCAATTAACCATTGTGGGCACTACTTTAAAGTTTAAACTATAAACTGCCGTTCCAAAGATATTGAAGCTTTCTTTTGCCTTTTCAATTTAAAAAAAAATATTTTTACAATGTTACTTAGATTGTTCACATTTACGCTAGAAGATGTACTAAATAGATGCTAGTGATATGCTCAAAATAAAATTTAACTCAAATTCAGATTTTAAGAAGAAAACAAAATATGTAGCCTACATCTTTGGGATATAAAAGAATCAAAAAGGTTAGTACTACATCTTGGGAATTGCATTTAGTCAAATAGTTAACAATGCGATTTTTCACCGGAATTCGACTTCACCAAATCATATTATTCCATGTTGTAGAGATTAAACTATAGATCAAAGCTTATCGAATCAAATGATGTGAAAAACAAAAATCGGAGGTGCAGTAAAATTTATCTTGTGTTGTGTTTTCAAACTCATGGACAAATTTTTGTTAGATTTCATAGCCAACGTTATTTAAAGCTCAAAATACTTAATAATTTGCACAAAATAAAAATATATGAATAATATTTTGTTGGGCATAAAACACTACAAAAAAAACACTGTAATTTCCGACCACGGTATTCGGAATAAGCGTTTTCTGACCAATTTCCGACGATAGTTAAATGGTCGGAATCTAAGAGTCGGAAACGAAATTTGGTCGGAAATTGGTCGAAAAATCTGACCAATTTTCGACTACATATATATAGATTTAAAATATATATATATATGTATATTTAATTTGGTCAGAAATTGGTCAGAAATCTGTATTTAAAAAAAAAATTGAATAACCAAAATTATATTTAAACTTTTCGAAAAATAAAATATGTTTCAAAAAATTTTAAAGTGATAATATATAGAAACAAAAATAAATTTGTAAACAAAATAATATTTTAGAGATATTACAGAAATTTTGGAGATTTTGTTTAGATGAAAAAAAGTGATTTGAAGATTAAAGAGATTTTAGAAAGAAGTTTAAAGTGATTTGAGAAGAAAATTTGTGTGAGTTATATAGAAACGCAACTGTCAAAAATTCGTCGGTTAATTCTGACTATTTACCGATCAATTTTTCGACTAATTTCTGACCAACTTGAGAATTGGTCTGAAATTGGTCGAAAAATATTAAAAAAATTCCGACCAATTGTTTTTAAAATAATTAAAAATAATAATTTCTGACTAATTTCTGACGTTTTTTTGAATAATAATAATAATTTTGTAAAATAAAAAATTCAACCAATTTCTGACCAAATCTCCAAGTTGGTCAGGAAATTTTTCGACTAATTTCTGACCAAAAATTTTGACCAAATATTTCTGACTATTTTTTTGATGATTTTGAATTTGGTCGGAAATAGTGGTAGGAAAACACTGTATTTTCTTGTAGTGAAATTCTAATGAAACTCACACAAAGTTATTTATGTTTTTTTTTTCCTTGAACTTTTGTTTAAGAAAGGGATCACGTGAAGATCACGTGGCGAAATTGGTCAAACACAGAGAAATTCAGTTGGAAGTAATTAAATTTTACTCTCCTCCACCGACTCGGAGACAGCTGCCTCTGACTCAGCGCCTCATGTTGACTTGGCAGTCTCTATTTAATAATAGACTACTGAATTTTTAGGTATTTGGGGACTTTTTTTTTTTGACAAACGAATTGAAATACTATTTACGTATTCTTTTATTTATAAATAAATATCGTTTTAGATTTTTCAAAATTAAAATTTTCACATTCTTTATTACTAGAAGAAATCTAGAATAATATAGTTTGGATATAAATTTTAAAAATTTAATAAATACATAATTATTAAATAAATTCACAATATAAACTTGATATGTAAATATCGTCATTTTTATCCCAAATGAAATCAATCGAGTTTCTACTTTCCATAAATTAAAAAATTTATTATTATTTATTTATTTAATTTCTCTTGAAAATATTTTGACTATGTATTTCCAAAAACAATACATTTGTCAATTCTAAAATTTTAAGAAATTAGTTCAAAATGGTTTATTATATAGATAATCATTTATATATTTTGACCAACAAAAAAAGATAAATAGAGAGCCAAAATAGGAAAATTAATGCAGTGACATTTTCATAAATATATAGTGAAAATGTAAAAAAAAACCTTCCACAATTTGGCTAAATATACTCTTTGAAGAAGAAAAAAACTCCTGAACATATTTATTTGAAGTATATAAAAACACGTAAACGAAACAAAAGATTCTTTGCTTCTCGTAAAAGAAAGAAACAAAAAGCTATTCGTCGACTTTATTACAAAACCTCCCACCATCACTTCTTCTTCTTCTTCTTCTTCTTCTTCTTCTTCTATCTGTCTGAACCAAAATGGAAGACTTCAGATCCAGATCGTACGGTGATGGAAGAACATCAGACCTTCAACAATACTCCCACCGAAGATCCGACGGTCCAGATTCATTTGGTGGTAATGGTATGCGAGATCTAAGGTCTTACAGCACTTCCTACACCGATTACCCGACCCGGATACATGAAGATCCGAATCCGAAGAAAGGAAGATCATCTTCATCGTCTTCTTGGGGATTTGTGGATCCAGATTTACAGAGGAAGAAGAGAGTTGTGAGTTACAGAGCTTATACTGTTGAAGGTAAGCTTAAAGGTTCTTTGAGGAAAAGCTTCAAATGGATCAAAACTAGATGCAGCAAAATACTTAATTAAGCCAATGTGTAACTTTTTGGGGTTTGATCTTTTTCAAATTCCATTGTTTCATTTAGTTTCAATATATTTAAATCAATTTTTGTCTGTTCTTAATTAGTTTGTCATATAGTAATTGTGTTACAACAATAATTAATATATGCTCTAAAAGATGTTCTCGATTAATTACTTCTTATATCATGAAGACGAAATGAGTGAGTGATTCTTATTTTTGATTTTGTGGTAAGTAATGGCAAGTTACAATGTTTTATGTATTTTTAAAACGGTGGTGATTACTCATGTCTTCATCATTGAAAAGATCCATAAGTTATTATATATTAGGTTATTATCATGTTTTGTACAAGTAATTTCGTTTCATACTTTCATAGTATGCGTGTCTAAAAATATAACTTGTTTTGATGTTATATGATTGTCATGTAAAAAGTAAAAACGATTTATGTATGTTAAAGAATCACGGCATGGATGATGGATCTTATTAAGATTTGATGGAGTTGCGTATCTTGAAAGTGGTTTCGTTTCATTTTGCGTCTAAGAGTTATCACATGACAAACGGAACTTTCTCAATTAAATTAACCCAACGTGTTAACGTAACATGAGTAATTATCTTACGGTAACGTCTTTTATATAATACTAACGTCTTCATTTGTAGTGATTGGTGTCATATGGTGTGTTTCAAAGATTATTTTCCCTTTGTGTTAATGATTGGTATTATACATAATCAGGAAATAATTTTGTAAAGGCTATGATTAAGAAATGTTGTTTTAATTTGTAATCATGATTGCTGTGTTTGATGAATGGACTGTGGAGGTAAAACAATTTGCAGTGAAACAAACGAACACCAATTACGTCGACTTAATCCATCATATTGACTGCCATTTTTGTTCCTCCGATCAAACACACACGTCATTACAAACGGAAATACTCTTTTCTTAATCATAGTCTTTAATATTTTCTGACCAAAATAAAACAAAATCATAATCTTGAAAATATAACATATTAGGATTTCTTTTGAAACTTGTTTTATTTTTGTTTTTTAGCCTAACGATGTTATGTCCTGTTTTATGAATGAAATTAAAAGAGTCTCGATTCTTCCAGCTAAAGTAATTATTGCGTAATGTTGTTTGTTCGACACATCATTTTACTACACATGGTTGGTTGTGTCAAAATGTTAAAGTCGTACTTTTGAAAATGTGTACCTAATAAGATGTTACGTTGCAATTCTAGGTTTTGAAAATGAATACATAAAAATCTATCCCTACCAACGACATAGTGTGTGATTACACGATTGCACACTTCGTGTTCATATTTCTACTCTAGCCAAACTTGTACACACTTCGGACCTTGAAAACAGACAAATTTCTAAGAAAATACAACTATTTTCTTTTATTTAGTCAAAGAGAAAATACAACTTTAGTAAATAATTTTAATTTTCAAATGAAAAACTTTAGTAAATAATTTTAATTTTTCATACAAATGTTCTTTGTTGAGGGTTGAAGAAATAGTTTAATTTAGTTTCAAGATATGAAAACAAGGATTATTTAACATAACATAACTAATAATACTTGAGATTTTCTTAGAAACATATAAACCCACCATGAAATCCACATTTATAAATTAGACTCATTTCGGGCTAATACGATTGATAGAAGGATATTAGAAACCGAAAGGTTTCTCTGTACAAAGGAGGAGACAAATGTAACATTTGAAGATTCATAAATGGACTTCGGTATAAATCTCTATCTCTCTTAAATATTAAATCTTTATCTGTAAAAAAAAAAAGGCTTTCTTCAGAAGAAGAATCATAGACAACATCATTGAGACGATCAACAAGAGTGAATACCGGTTTTGTTTTCAAAGTGTCATGTATGAATCAGTCTGAGAGCTTTGCTTTGGGTTCTACATCGTCTCCATTTGTTTGTGGCGATGTCGTTGTCTCCTCGCCTGCATTGTTATTGATTTGTGGTGATGCTGTTGTCTCATCGCCTGCATTGTTATTGATCCGCAAACTATCAATGCCTTTGAGTGCGGATTCATAGTTTGCATTGTCACTCCCGGTGCTAAATGGCTCACGACTACTCGAGTCCACAACTCGTCTTGATGAAGATCCCTCTGATCGACCCAAGTGGAAGGATCCAGGTAGCTGATATATCAACGAATGTCAGAAGAAACCCAAGAAAAGGAAGAAAAAAAAAAAAGCATGACACAAACTCACAAGTACGTCCTTTGCAATTGCAGATTCTTTAACGTTCTTATTCTTCTGCTTCAGTATAAACTCCAGATTTGTTCTCTGATTTGGGACATCTATATGGAAGATAAACATGCCCTAAGTATATATATACACAACTACGTGGCTGCATTTGCTCAAGGAAGAATGATAAGCATTCAAAAATATACCTGGACGCCTCTCAGCATTGTTAACCGTAGGGTTTAGTCCAGAACTAGTTCCAACACCACCATCCTGACAAAAGAAGCATCATACGATCTTGCGTTATTCATATGTATATGTATATGAATAATGAATGTGATCAAATGGGATCAAATATTAAAAGTATCAAGAGTGTACATGGGCACAAGGTGGAGGGTTTCCAGATTGTGATTGCTGATACTTAAATACTGTCCAGTCAAACACAAAATCAAACTGAAAACCTAAGATAAACAAAACCGAACAAGAAACACGAAATAGTGGGGATTCAGTCAATGTCAACAGAAGCTTCTGTATGAATTCATAGCCTGAGAGGAACAGGGAGAATACGAATTACCTTCACGAATGAAAAGGTTGCGGAATAGTCTCTTCAAATAAGCATAGTCTGGCTTATCATCAAACCTAAGTGAGCGGCAGTAATGGAAGAAGGATGCAAACTCTGTTGGATGACCTCTGCATAACGCCTGCAAAGACACTGATGCAAAGTTACAGTACTATCTATACTCGACCTTCTCCACTTCATCATAACTCTGTAGTACACTGACTCATAAGTTTGCGAAAGTGCACCATAACTTACTTCGATAGAAGTTGAAACCTTCTTTTCGCTAATCTTATCGTATTTCTGTTTCTTGTTACCAGCTTTCAGTCCCTGCCATGGGAGACTACAAGAAAATAGGATATAAAAGATGGATTGGGAGACAAGAAGCAGCATAAAAAGAAAGGTTACTCAATGATTTCTCACCTTCCCTTGAGGAAGTACATGAGGATATAACCAAGTGATTCTATATCATCCCTCCGACTTTGCTCTGCAAGTGTAGAATGTACAGGTGAACATAAGATTGAAATAAGAAAAATTATGCCGTGAAAGAGAAAACACTATATCAGGAGGGTCTATATAGAAAGCAATGGAGTATACCTATCCCAACGTGAGTGTTCAAGCTGGCATACCTCGGAGTTCCAATTAGACTTTTATTCTCCCTGCGTAAAATAATAAACCCGCTGTCAGAAAAATCTCGATCTGACATCCAATTTGCTGAAAATTCTGAATCTTTGACATCCAAAACATTGTTACCTGTATGGGATATGTCGGTGAGTTGAGGTGTCTTTATATTTCTTAGCCAAGCCAAAGTCTATGATATAGACCTAGAAAAAGAGAACAAAAATGTCATACAGATCAAAGTTGAGACTAACTAATAATATCCAAGTGAGTTAATGAAGAAAGATGACCTGATTTGCTCGCCTTCCTAAACCCATGAGAAAATTATCCGGCTTTATATCACGATGAAGGTAAGACTTGGAATGGATGAACTCGAGACGATTTATCTAAGACAAGATGTAAACACAAGTTCATGAAACCCAGTACTGAGAGATACATTAACAAATTAACAATGCATCAATCCAAAAGCATTACCATTTGATCAGCTAGCATAAGAACTGTCTTCAAGGTAAATTTCCTATTGCAGTAACTAAACAAATCTTCAAGACTTGGACCAAGCAAATCCATCACTAATACATTGTAATCTCCCTCAACACCAAACCATTTCATGTTTGGAATCCCAGCTACATCAACAAACATACATAAGAAAATGAATTAACCAAAAAAACACAACAATAATAATCCAAATGAGAATTGACACAACAGAGATGATCAAATTCAGTAAAATTTCATACTTCCACCCTGAAGAATTCTATATACCCTCGACTCATATGCCAGTTGTGGATGAGCAGTCTTCACACTTTCCTGCACAAAAACACGATAAAAAATCAATTTTTTCATGATCCAAAGGAAAAATTGTGACTTTTTGTTTCAATTCTCCAAAAATTGTGACTTTATAACTTGAATTCAAAGAGGATCAACAAAGTTTGTTTGAAAGAGACTCACAAGCTTAATAGCGACTTCTTCGTTAGTATTCACATCAGTTCCTGCAATCACAATAGTCATATCAAACTGTATTCTAATGAGATTAAACAGAAGCAAAATCATAAGAGAGGGAACGAACCAAGATAAATCTCTCCGAAAGAGCCACTTCCAATTTTGCGGCCAAGTCGGTACTTACTACCAATACGAGGCTCCATATTTGAAAAGTATGAATTGAAAAACCCTAACTTTGGTTTTACTCTGTTCCTGATTTCTAACGGCGCAGGAGAGTGAAGTACGGAGAAACTAGGGTTCTTAAAATAAGAAGGGTATGTGAATCGAGTTAAATTAGAATGAGTAATGGGAAATTGGAGGTGAGTAGGTGAGGAATTTAAAGAGAATCGATGAAGAATAGTAGTGTTGGTTGAAGAAGAAGAAGAAGAAGAAGAAGAATAGAAGAAGAAAGGAAGAGACAAAGAATAAAAAAGCTGCGCGTGTCGCTTAGCCTCTCTTCTTGTTTTTGGTCTTTTTCATTTCTTTCTCCTTCCCTTTTTTTTTGTTTTTTTTTTTGTTTTTTTTTTGGACATTTGGGATTAAATTAGATAAAATGAACGATTACAATTGAGCCTTGAAAAAACAAAGACTAATCGGGTTAATGTAAACAAAATCACACGTAACCACCAAAAATGGACTTATCAAACACCAGAGTTAGAAGAACCTAACTAACCAAACCAATCTCAAAGAACAAAGACAAATAGTCTTCTCATTCTCAAAAAAGTCTCTCATCCATGCTGGAGGTCAGTAGCCACATATAACTGCATAAGAAAACGATATAGATGCAGATTGAGCAATGAGAGAAACTCCTCTGTTCGAAGGATGAGATTCCAAAACAATTTTCCAATCACTAATAGTCGACAAAGAGACCAATATTTCCATCCGATGGGAGGCAAAAGATGGCCAAGCTTTTGGTCTATTCACTGCTCCAACCAACTCATCAGCTTCAACTGCCAAGATAACCTTGTTAATTTTGTGCGCACTCATCGATTCAACTGCCCAATCCGTCGCACACAACTTAGCCTCAATATTGGTGCCAATATTTGCAAATCTTCTTTTGCTACGTAGAAGAACCGACCCATGTTCATCCCTCAGAATCCAAGCTGCTCCAACAATCTTTTTTTTGTTTAGACCAAGCGAAACCAATATTACATTTGAACCACGACTGAGGCGGAGAGATCCAGAGGACGTTACCAGCTCCAGCAATCTCGGCCTGCTCATCTGCTTCTTGGTGTACTATCTGAGCCATTGCCCATTTTTTTGCATCATCTTAAATCTTTTTTCTAGTGTCTTAGGGATGGAATTGAGTACCTTCCAAGAGGAATGTATTTCTGTTTTTCCAGATTCTCCATTATATCCAAGGAAAGCGCCTTCTGATTGAAAGAGGAATAGCTGCGTTCTTGCTCACTTAGAGGAGGTAATCGAAGTTGGAGTGCACCGAGAATTCATTAAACCCATATTTTGGCCAAGGGAAACGAGACAAAACCCACGTTTGCCTAAACACTGTACACGTAAGCAGCACGTGCTTTATTGATTCTTCGTCCACACTACAGACCTGACATCTGGTATCTCCCACTAACCCTCTAATCCTCAAGAGATCCACCACAGGGAGAGCATCACTCAAAACACGCCATAGGAAGGATTTAATCTTAGGGACAGTAAGTAAAGACCAAACCTTGCTTTTTAACCTGTTCAAAAACGGCTGGAACTTAGCTACCTGAATAATCTCCCTTTTGTTAATCTGATTTGCCAGCCAATTCCCGGACTTCACTGTATAATCCCCGCTTTTATTATGATCTCAAACCCAGAAATCATCTTTTCCAAGTACCGGTTTAATGGTCAGGATTCTTTGGATGTCATCAGGGATAAACAAATGGTGCAGTAAGTCAACGTTCCATCCCTTTCTCTCCACGTCCATAAGGTCAGCGACTCTCAACTGCAGGTTAAAATAAACTTGTCGCCTATTCGGAGCTCGCCAACCATTGTCAAAAAGCCAGGGGTCAGTCCAAACCATAAAAGACTCCCCATTTCCTATTTGTTTTGACAGACCCTGGAACAAGAGATCTTTTCCATGGAGGATGCTTCTCCAGCCATAAGACGGTCTGTTTCCCAGCCCAGCTTCACTAAAATCATCTTCTGAGAAATATTTACTCTTTCATAACCTGAGCAAAAAGGCATGTTGGCTCTTGTATTAGCCTCCACACCTGTTTTGCCAAGAGCGCTTGGTTGAAGCATTGTAAATCTCTGAAGCCAAGTCCTCCACTCTCCTTGGGTAGACACATTTTGTCCAAGCTAACCCAGTGTATCTTGTTCTTGTTTTCCACAACATTCCACCAGAAATCACAAATGGCACTAGTCAGGTTTGATATCGTCGTCTTGGTAAGCTTAAAGCAACTCATGGCATAAACGGGCATAGCTAAGGCAACTGCCTTAATGAGAGTTTCTTTGCCACCCATGGATAAGGATCTTAAAAACCACCCTGAAATCTCTCCTTTACTTTGTCTTTAATGTAGTCTAGTAACTGAATTTTAGACCCACTGAAGCATTCTGGTAAACCCAGATACGTCCCGGCACCACCCTCTGAAAAGATTCCCATCAGCTGTTGTATGGCTTCTTTACTTTCCTCCTCAATTCCTATACCAAAAGTAATATATGACTTTAAAAGATTGATAGTTTGGCATGTGGCATCTCCAAACACCTTCAGCAATCCTTTTAAGGTTTGACATTGTGTCTTATCCGCCTTACAAATGAAAAGGCTGTCATCTGCAAAGAGCAAATGGTGTACCGCATGTCTATTTGTGTTGAATCTGATACCCTCCAGCAATGAAAGCCTTTCTACCATATTCATCAAGTGTGTGAGACCCTCAGTGAAGAGCACAAATAGAAATGGCGACAAAGGATCTCCCTGACGCAAACCTTTTCCTGGTGTGATCATCCCAAAAGGTTGATCATTGATTAAAACCGAAAAGAAAACCGACGTGACACAGTACATAACCAAAGTAGTCCATTTATGGTGGAATCCCAGCACCATAAGCAAAGCTCTCAAATAATTCCATTCAACCCTGTCATAAGCTTTAGACATATCTGATTTGACTACCAAGAACTCTTTGGAGATAATCGAATCAGTATGGAGAGAGTGTACTAATTCATGAGCAACTAGAATATTATCCGAGATTAATCTATCAGTTACAAAAGCCGACTGATTATAGGATACTATCTGCATTAAGAGAGGCTGAAGTCTTCTCACTAAAATCTTCGATATAGTACTGTACAAGACTGAACACAGGCTTATCGATCTAAGGTCTGACATCTGAACTGGATTGGTGATCTTGGGCAGTAAACAGAGGTGCGTGTAGTTCCATTCATGTGGGAATACTCCAGTGTTGAAGAAATTCCTCACCTCAGCCACTACTTGATCACCTATAATATTCCAATATTTCTGAAAAAAAGAAACCCGTAAATCCATCTGGCCCCGGAGCACTTGCCGCTCTAATTGCAAAAATTGCATCCTTCACATCATCATTAGATACATCCTTTATCAGGTCCTGATTAATTACCTGCGATACCTAGGCGTAAAATCATAGAATTTACCCTAGAGTCATCCGGATTTGTAGAACTAAAGAGCTCTTAAAAATATGCCTCATCCACTGCTCCTTTAGACGCTTCAGCCCTTTGCAAGTTTCCATTAACATCTTTTAACTTTTCGATCCTCTACTTCCCTCTAGAAGCCTTAACCGATGCATGAAAAAACTTGGTGTTTTTATCGCCTGAGTTTAGCCACTTCTGTTGTGACTTTTGCCTCCAAAAATCTTCTTCTTCTGTGTAGGCTAAGGCCAAATCTCTTTTCATATGGTACACCGCTGTTGTCATCGTTCTACTTGAAGATTGCTCATTTTCTAAAGCCTCTTGTAACTGAGTGATCCGAGATGGGGAATTTATTTTATTATCTTTCTTCCATCTGCTTAAAGTCTGCCTGCATCTCCTTAATCTCTCAGATACTGAAAACCCTCTCCTATGATCAGATTCATTCCATGTCTGGACTATAGCTTCCTTTATTCTAGGCTTATTGAAAAATCTTTTATCAAAACGAAAGCTTCCTCTGTAAGAATCCTTTGTGATTATTAATCTGACCAAGACGGGTCTATGATCCGAATCTCTCTTCTCCAGGAAAGTTTGATTAGATGCTGGAAAAAGATTATGCTAATCTTTGTTCCCGAAGCATCTATCTACTCTGCATTGAATCCATTTGTCATATCTCATACCTCCCCACGTATATATATTTCCTTGGCTTGGTAATTCATCCACTTGGCAACAATTCAACATGTCTTTAAAAGGCTGAAAAGATTAGTCTCCTCTTCGAGGTCCACCCAGCTTTTCTCCATTATGGATGATATCATTAAAATCTCCTAGCATACACTTTTCCCAGACTTTAGCTCTATCCCCCGGATAAGGATCTCCATAGACACATGTAACAAAGAAATCTAAGGCTCCAAACTGTACATGAATATCAATCAAGTTCTTATCCCTTCTACCACCGTCTTGTCAATCTTAGGCTTTCTGGTGATGGGGCAGTTTTCTATTTGATGATCTTCTACAATTCCAAACAATGGATTAACCTCTGTTATCACTTTCTTCTTAGGAGTCACCATTCCTTTCGATTGTAGCTTATCTTCCTCATCTTCGCTCTGTTTCATTTTGTGTGCCACAGGGCACGTCGTCTGATCGTGTGTTAGGCGTTGACAAGTGAAACACCTCTTTTGTACCCACTCAAAGTCATACTTGATGGTAACAGCTCCCCCATTCTTTGGGAGATTCACCACTTTAGCTCTCTACAAAGGCTTAGAGACATCAAATTTTATCTTTACCCTAACAAAGTCTTGATGTTGAGACCTTTCTGTATCTAGTACAACCTCCTCTACGTGCCCCACTAGCCCCCAAGCCAAGTAATAACCGACACATTGTAGTGATTTACTGGAATGTTTTTCATCTGAACCCAAACCATGATATTTTGCAAATAATCTGGTGGCGGTGTTCTACCCACCTCTCAATTGCTAGGGTCCACTCATTGTAAGTGTGAACTCCCTTTTCCAAAAAATCTTCTAGATCCTGCCCGTACTTGAAGATAAACTGGAACTTCTCCTTTGATAAAGCTATTCCTCTCACCCTATTATAAAGCTGCCACTTCTTGGGCAATCCAAGATCAGATTGGCTACTTTTTGCTTATATGGATTTAAAACCCGTCCAACGATACTCAGAACGTTGTTTTCGCTTGAACAGTACTCTGGTAGATCTGGCATATCCAACGGACCATCATCTTCTTTATCTAGAGACATAGCCAAGAGAGCTCGATCTATACTCGACGACAATAAAATCGGAGAAAAGGAACGAAACAGAGGTTCTAGGCGGCTCAGATTGAAAAATCACGTTCTTGATGATTGCAGAGGAACCATAGTTATCTCCCAACAAAACAGATACTGTTTCAGAAAAAGACCCAAAAGTGAAGTAAATCCCACTTAAACTGAGTTAATCCTCGTGAGAGAAAGTGTTTTGTAGTCAAAGGTCGTTTTCAAACAAACTCAAAAGACTCTAATTGAGAACGAGAGTGCTAAACCCAAAAGAGGGAAACACCTGTATATTTATTGTAGCTGCGACAATATTGATCCTTCCTTTTATTTTCATTTTCATTTAAAAATAAGATTTGACTTTATTTTCTTTTGAAATTTTTCATAAGGTTCTTTACATTTTTCTAAATTCCTAAAGTTTACTACTTCGTATATATTTCACATGTATGATGATGGTAACTAAAATCTAATATATCAAAAGAGAAAGAAAAAATACTACATAAAAAGGTAATGGTAATATATAATTTAGTTTCAAAAATACAAAATAAATGAACAAAAATTGAAAAATATAAAATATTTGAAATATTTTCATAAATTAAACATATCAACAAAAAGGAAAAAAAATTATTAATTAAGAAATCGCTGAAAGTACCCAGGAGTTGATAGCAGATTTTGAAACATTTGGGTCTAAATTGGAATTTAAGTTAGCATATAATCAAAGTTCTTGACTTGATTAGCAAGACAACATCAAAACTATTTAGCAGAAATGGCCCTCGAAAAATAAATTAGATAACTCAAGTTTCTTTTGGCATGAGATTCTCAGTTGTACGGTCATTGGCCATATTAGAAAAAGTTTGTCTTTGCAAGATGCTAGGGATTGGTTTAGAGAAACGGTAACCAACAATGCATACTTATGGATAATGTATTTCTTGAGATATAGTTTTGGCACACATGGATATGTTAGGTTTTTGACCATGTACATAAACTTTGTACAAAGAGTTAGCGGAATTTAGCTTTGATCATACTAGACAGTTTCTAGCTTTAGTTCGTGGTCATAACTCACAAGGTAGTACATAATGTATTCTAATCTGAGTAACTGAAGTGATAATCAAGTTTTTCCCTCTTTTCCATAATCAAGTTTGCATTTTTGAAGGAAAAAGGTCATACAATGGAACATTTTGCTATAAAATTGACCTAAATCGATAGAAACAAACGAGATTCTAAATTGAGATTGACTGAGATTATAAACCAAGATTCATATAGAAAAATCGTATATTTTTGGCAACAACTATAGGTTATAAAGACTATCCTACAGAGAAAATAGAAATGCTGATCTTTTCTACTCAGTTTGGTGGTACACAAATTCTCTTTTGACCCGATTTCATAAAATGTGTATCTTGTAAAATAAATTCGGATTTTTGGTTTGGTTTAGTTTTCATTCCTATTTTTTTTCTCGGCATTTTTTTTTTTCTTCTTCTTCAATCCTTATTCGCTCCTTCTCTTCTTCTTCGCTTCTTTATCTCTGTTACTGTCAAATTGATGAAGAAGAAAAAGAGTAAGACAACTTCATCAGTCACCATATCTCACTTTTTAATCTAGTCGTTTATCAATTATCTGGAGCTAACCTCATCTTCTTTGGTTTTTTGACTCAAAATCATGATATTTATATCTAAATATATTTTTATATATACATACGATATCTCTAATAAAATTAATTCCAGTTGATAATATCTATATTACATGGTTATACATTACTATCATGTAACTTATATTAAATAATTATCTTTCTAATATGTAATAACATATAGAACAAACACATAAAATTAAACAAACATTCATCCACGCAAGACGTGAATAATATCATAGTCTATAATAAATTATTTACATTTAGTTAACTATATAACCAAAATAGCTTTTAATAATATTATTTAAGTATAAAATAAAACATATAAACGTTAATTACTACTTTCTAAATAAAACACTACGTTAAGTAATATTTGCATTACTCTAAAATAGAGTGATATATAATAGAGTGAGGTTGGAGATGATCTTATATCTTTGAAATTATTATTTGAGTAAAAACATATTGTAACTAAGATCTAGAAACAATAAATTGATTAGCACAATATATTTGACCAAAAATAAATTGAAATAAATGATTAATTAAATGGAGTACCTTAAAATTTTCTGTAATTTTGAAATCAATTTTACACATATTTTTGTAACAACATATTTGAACTAAGATCTAGAAACAATAACTAGAAACAATAACTTGAATAGCACAATATTGTTTGACCAAAAAAAAAAAAAGAATATCACAATATTTTGACCAGAAAGAATTGAAATCATTGATTAATTTTTTTTTCCAACAAAAGAAATCAATGGTTAATTAAATACCAAATTTGTTTGTTTGTAATTTTGAAATCAATTAATTCAATAAATTCTCATTACGTTTATATAAGTTTTGGTTTTGGGCCTTGGGCATGATGACCGAACACCGCTTTGCCTTTTTCAATTAATTACATTACCAAATATATTGGAAAAAAAAGAAAGAAAAGATATTGTCGCTTTAGGTCTTATAAAAAGTGTCCAGTTAATTTTCGGTCTAGTCATATTTCTTAAGGCCCTTTTTTATTTTATTTTATTTTTCTCATTTGTCCCCAAAAATCTAGGGTTTTAAGGTTTCTTATCTTCCTCTTCCTCCGCCAGATTCTTTTCTTGCGAAGATGAGCAACGACAAGGACTCAATGAACATGGCCGATCTCGCCGCTGGTAAATTTCTCTCTCTTATATCTCTCAATAGTATGATTCCTGATTCTTTTGTTTTTCTAAGTTTACTGAAAAAGCTTCTCTTTTTGTTGTGTTTGCTTGTAGCTCTTAACGTGGGGGATAAAGCAGGGCTTGTTAATGCTCTTACGGTAAGTTTCTTAAGACGATTTGTCTATAGCAATTGTGTTTTCTTACGTACTTAAGGTTTTGTTTTCTCTTGATTGGTTTTGAGTATTTTGAGAATTGATTTGGACTATAATGATTTAGATAATTGGAACTTTGATTTTGTCCTCTCTTGTTCTTCAGATTTTGAGTATTGTCTCTGTATCTTGATTTGAAAGTTTGTAACTTTTCCTGACTCTTATGTGTTTTTGCGCAGAACAAGATACAGAGTTTGGCTGGACAACACTCTGATGTTCTTGAGAACTTGAGTCTTCCTGTTAGGAAGCGTGTCGATGTTCTAAGAGAGATTCAGGTCATTGAATTTTGAGATTTTTAGATGATTATGGAGAACTAGCCCTCTAATTAGTGATCTTGCATTTTGAATTAGTTGGCTGGTTTGTTCTAATGAGATTTTGTGGTGCATAATCATCTGATTTCTTTGTTTTTTTTTTCCAGAACCAATATGATGAAATGGAAGCTAAATTTTTCGAGGAGAGGGCAGCACTTGAAGCTAAATACCAAAAGTTATATCAGCCTTTATATAACAAGGTTAGAAAACACTTTTTTGTGGTGATGTATGTTGATATGTTCTCTTTCTTAGGTCACATTTGGTTTTATGTTTTTCTAACTCATCAATCCTGCAGCGGTATGAGATTGTGAATGGTGTTGTTGAAGTCGAAGGTGCAACAGAACAAGAAGAACATAAAGGAACTGAAGGTATGTTTATTAATTCTTACACTGAAACATTTTTGTTTTGTTTCTTATGATGAACTCATGGGTTTTAAATGATGTGAAACTATTTTCTACAGAGAAAGGAGTGCCAGATTTCTGGCTTATTGCATTGAAGAACAATGAAATTACTGCTGAGGAGGTTCGTTATTAGGATACTCTGTGTTTAATTTTTTTTTTTTTTCATTTAAGATAATTCTCTTTATCTATCTATGTGTTTTTTTTCATTATTCTATAGATAACTGAGCGTGATGAAGGAGCTCTCAAGTATCTTAAAGATATCAAGTGGAGTAGGGTTGAAGAACCAAAGGGGTTCAAGCTTGAGTTTCTCTTTGATCAGAACCCTTACTTCAAGAACACTCTCTTGTCCAAGACATATCACATGATTGATGAAGATGAGCCTATTCTCGAGAAGGCTATTGGGTAAGCTTATGCTTTGTCAAGTATTTTCTGGTTTTGTTTCCAAAGATAATAAGTCAGTCTTATTGATTGTTAACTGTGTCGTTCAGGACGGAGATTGAGTGGTTTCCTGGAAAGTGTTTGACTCAGAAGATTCTGAAAAAGAAGCCGAAGAAAGGATCCAAAAACACAAAGCCGATCACTAAGACTGAGGACTGTGAGAGTTTCTTCAACTTTTTCAGTCCACCTCAAGTTCCTGAAGATGATGAGGATCTTGATGATGAAATGGTATGTCCATCTCCAGAAACATTTTAGTTTTTCGATTCAGTACTTAAGATTGCGTTAATTGTTAATCTCATCAAATCTTGTTCAGGCTGATGATCTTCAAGGCCAAATGGAGCACGACTATGATATTGGGTTTGTACCTTGCTATTCCATCTTCAGTTCTCTTCGCTTAATTCGTTTCTAAGATCTTATTCTATCCACTGTTTTGTCTTGTAGATCGACCATTAAAGAGAAAATCATCTCTCATGCTGTGTCATGGTTCACTGGTGAAGCTGTCGATCCAGATGACCTTGAGATGGATGACGATGAGATTGATGAAGATGATGATGAAGAAGATGAGGAAGATGATGAAGAAGATGAAGAGGATGATGATGAGGACGATGAGGATGAGGAAGAAGCAGATCAAGGAAAGAAGAACAGAAAGAAGGTAAATTAATTATCTGGTTTTCAATGTTTCTAACATAAAAACTAAAACCTCTGAAACTGATTTTTTTGGTTTGTTTTGTTGCAGTCATCAGCTGGACACAAGGTTTAAACAATCAATCAATCTCTAGCCATTGGATCTGTTCATTGGTTATATAATCCAACGGCTGTCTCTAACTTGAGCTCTTCTTTTTTTCTATGAACAGAAGGCTGGAAGAAGTCAATTTGCGGAAGGTCAACCAGGTGAGAGGCCACCGGAATGTAAGCAGCAGTGAAGAATCTTGGCTTATAGTATGATGAAGAAGAGTGATGATGTCTTTGATTTGCAGCGTCATGGTCCGGTTTATATGGTTTTATATATCAGTTTTGGGTGGTTGGTTTGCTAAAAAAGAAAAAAATTGGTTATTTGGTTGGTTTGTGTCTTTATTTTTCATTTGTAATGTCCTTATGAATTGGTTTGGAGTACTAGTATTTTACTATTTTGACGTTCTGGTCAGATTTCGACTCAATTTTATTTATTCATGAGATGGTTTGGTTCGGTATGGTACAGAACCATATATAATCAATTTGTTTTAGTTATCTTATTTTGTCATTTCCTAAGCAAAGTAAAGTCGACTAAAGTTAAACCTTGATTTTTAAAATCGTAAATTCACTTAAACCGATCAAATTACTTTATAGGTTGATACAAACCAACCATTGAGACGGTTAAAGACGTCGGTTTGTGCAGACAAAACGACAAAACATCTCTGCAGACTTGTAAAAAAAAAAAAACCGATCAATAGAACCCACAAAAATGGTCTCGAAAAGGAGGAAACGAAAACCTAAAACCCTAAAAACCTCTTCTTTTTTTCCAGTTTGTCTACTCTTCTCGATTTCATACAAGTCTGACTTCTGGGTAGTTCGAATTTTTCATTTTCTATTCGGGGATTGATTATTTGGCTGTGGTTAAAAAGTGCAAAAAAGAAGCTGCTTCTTAGTGTCTCTTTCTAATGGCGAGGATTCTCCGAAACGTTTCTTCACTGAGGCGCTCTCTGTTCTCGTCGGAGGTATTTATCTTTTTCCTCACTTGGGTATTGCGAGAATTAAAGCACTCTGTTACTGTCGTTTTCATGATGTGGTTAATATTCATTCTTAAGAAAGATCCCAAATGTTGTCTCTTTATTTGAATTCGTTTTCTTATTGACAAGTGTTCCATTTCAATGGGATTTTTCAGGTATTTAGAAGAAGTGTGGTTGGAACATCGTTTCAGCTCCGAGGCTTTGCAGCCAAAGGTTGGTTGTTTAAAGCTTTTTGTGTCTATGAATCAATATACTGAATTTGGTTTACAACTATGTACTTTCACCTATACTGAAGCCAAATTCGTTTCCTTTACTTATTGCTTTAGCTCATTGTGGTTGTTACAGTTGAGGTTTTTGCTATTAACTCTCTGCAATTGTTTTTCTTTTGAAGCTAAAAAGAAGTCTAAGTCAGATGGAAATGGATCATCTGAGGAAGGTATGACCAAAAAGGAGATTGCTCTTCAGCAAGCACTTGATCAGATTACAAGTTCATTTGGCAAAGGGTCGATCATGTGGCTCGGTCGTGCTGTTTCTCCTAGAAATGTTCCGGTTTTCTCTACCGGATCTTTTGCCCTTGATGTAGCATTAGGAGTTGGTGGCCTTCCTAAGGTATTTATAACTCTTTCCCTGAAATATGTCTTTGGAAGTGTTATTTGACTTGGTTCAGTTTCCGTTTTTAGCTTTGTTTTATTGGATATATTTGAGGTCTATGTATTTCTTTGAAGAGTTCAGTAACATTGGTCTGCTTATTGTAAATTCCATTAGGGGCGTGTTGTGGAGATATATGGTCCTGAAGCTTCTGGGAAGACAACCCTCGCTCTTCATGTTATTGCAGAAGCTCAGAAACAAGGAGGTTAGTACATGTTCCTTTCTCTCTTAGGCTATTTTACAGAATCATTACAGAATCATTACAGAATCAAAGACATTGTGTTCTAAAGAAGTTATTTGCATACAGGAACTTGTGTCTTTGTAGATGCAGAGCATGCACTTGATTCGTCACTTGCTAAGGCGATTGGTGTGAATACAGAGAATCTTCTTTTATCACAGCCTGATTGTGGGGAACAGGCACTGAGTCTTGTGGACACTTTAATCCGAAGTGGTTCAGTTGATGTTATTGTAGTTGATAGTGTAAGTAAGGTGATTTATATGCGATGAATAATAGGTTCATGCTCTTGCTTTGGGATTTATATTTCTCTCTCACACGGTTTCATGTGATTTTGTTTCACAGGTGGCTGCTCTTGTACCTAAAGGAGAACTTGAGGGCGAGATGGGTGATGCTCATATGGCTATGCAAGCCAGATTGATGAGCCAAGCTTTACGTAAATTGAGCCACTCATTATCGTTATCGCAAACACTTCTGATCTTTATAAATCAGGTAAGAGATCTCTAGGAGTTGAGATTTGTAGAAAAGTTTCAGGTTTTGAGAATGTATCTTTGCTTATATTCAGGTGAGATCAAAACTATCTACGTTTGGAGGATTTGGAGGTCCAACAGAAGTTACTTGTGGTGGAAATGCTTTGAAGTTTTATGCTTCTATGCGTCTGAATATTAAGCGAATTGGATTTATCAAGAAAGGTGAAGAGGTAAATCTCTGAAACCTGCTCTCACATTTTGTGTTCCAAACTCTGATCTTACTAAAGCCGGCGTAACTTTTTTATTGCCTTACCTTAGTTTTCTGTAAACTGCATTTGTTTGTGTTTGAAACCTGAGATTGTATGCTTGTGCAGACAACGGGAAGTCAAGTGTCTGTGAAGATAGTGAAGAACAAACTTGCTCCGCCATTTAGAACTGCTCAATTTGAGCTTGAATTCGGCAGAGGAATCTGCAAGGTCACGGAGATAATCGACCTGAGCATAAAGCACAAGTTCATTGCGAAAAACGGAACATTCTACAATCTCAACGGTAAAAACTATCATGGTAAAGAGGCTTTGAAGAAATTTATGAGACAGGACGAATCGGTTCAAGAAGAGCTCATGAAAAAGCTACAAGACAAGCTCATCGCTGATGAAGCTGCAGATAAAGAATCTGAATCCGAACCTGAGGAAGAAGATTCTCTGAGAGTTATGGTTTCATCTGAGAGCACAGATGATGAATCAACAGCTCTTGTTGGTGCTGCTGCTGCTGCAGCGGTTGAAGCATCATGATCAGTCACCTCCGGTTTAGTATAATATTTTTCCTTTGGTTTAGAGTTTTTCGGTTAATGCGGTTTGGATTTGATTTCGTCTCTCCTCATGTAATGTAATTTAAGGTGCGAGTTAAAATCACATATTTTACATATAATCGTTGCTCTTGGTGAGAAAATTTTGTAGTTTTATGGGGAATTTTAATGATAAGGAAAAAACTGAACATTTTTTCAACTAAAATGTTATTATCCAATTTTATTTCCACTAATCCATTTTTTATTATATATTTTATATTCAGAAAACAGACCCCACAAAATAAAATATAGGATTAGAAAATTCTTCACAAATTTAATTCAATCTTTGTTAATAGAAATAGAACCAAATTTGTTTGGAAAAAAGATAAAGATAAAAAAAAAAAAAAAATTTTGCTCTTTTTGTATCCTTTACAGTTTATGTCTTCTAATTTTATTTTTAATAAATGAAAAACCGTAGCAAAAAGTCTTAATTTACTCAATATCTTTTTTTTATTCAATTAATTGAGAAGTTAAGAGCTAAATCCCTTAATCATTTTTATTTCTACTAAAATACTAGTATCTTTATATTCAGAAAATCAGACCACACAAAAGACTATAGGATTAGAAATTTCTTCACAAATTTAATCCTATATAGAACCAAATTTTTTTGGCAAAAAAAGAAAAAAATATAAACAGAAAGAATATTTGCTCTTTGTATCCCAATTAACAGTTGATGTCTTCTAAATGAATGAAAACCGTAAAAATAAATAAAAAGACGTAACTTTATAAATATTTTTTTAATTATTATTATATTCAACTAATTGAGAAATTATTGGCTAATCTCATATATCTCTCCCTATCGATCTCAAACAAGGTTCGGAGTAATCAAAAGATGTCTTGCCCTGGAGCTAAAAGTTTCATGGGATCAAACATATCTTTCCTCTTTGAAAAATCATTCCATTTTGATCCAAAATGCTCAACCCAATCTTCTTTTTTGGTGTAATGCATTAGATATTGCTTAAGCTTAATACCCGAATCCTTGCAAAACTTAATCATCTTATCGTTAACACTCTCTACTTCTTGCAAAATCTGTGGATTGGCTGATTGTAATATTCCGATTATATAAACAACTTCTTCTCCATCTGGTATCATCGCCGACATACGATCGTTCCATCTAACAAAATCATTTCATCAAAATTTATCTTTAGTATAGTAAATAAAAAATAAAATGAATAGAATATATTTAGAACGTACTTATCCCGGTTTGTGGGATAGAGTAGAGCAACTCCTGAAGTTGACTTTTGCTTGAAAAGAATGTCTCTAATAACACCATTATGGAAATCGAGAATTCGCGATTTAGGAACGTAGAGGTTAAGCCATGGATGTGGAACTTCCCATAAACCCAAAGATCTCAGTCTATTTTCTCCGGCATGTACACGGTCCAAGAAATCGAAGTAGGGTACGTCGTGGATTGATATGAACCCGGGCAAGTAACTTAGGGTTTTAGTTAATTTGTCAACGGCCTACAAATGTAAATATAAAATCAATTGGTATGTATTATGCATCTATACTTGATGATCGATGCATGTGGTGCATATATAGAAGTGGATTGTGTAATTAGAAATGTATAAATGTTTAGTACCTGGCCAATGGTGGGAAGAGTGTGCTCATCATAATACTTGGCTCCTTCGAGAACATAGATGATACCGTGCTTCTTCACTAAATCAGCGACTTTAGATTGATCGGACGGTGGGAAAAAAGAAGTGTCTAAGATGCCGTTTGACAGCATTATTTGACCTTCTAAATAGTCAACTCCAATATCACTAGCCATTGATATCAAAAGTTCTTGGTCCTTTGTAAAAACTGTGAAGTCGCTGTATAGCGTCTGAAACCATTTGGCCTATACACATTTTCATTTGAGAAAAATTCCCTTTAATTTATACACACATATGACATATATAAAGAAACCATATTATTTTCACAGATTTTTGTAAAAAACCTAACGTAAATATTATATAGTGATGCAGAGATGTTGAAGAGTGTATAGCATTATTGTGCTGAAAATATCTAATAATATACATAGTTCATACGTATACGTGAACGCGCATATCATGACCAACTCTGATTTAACAGCGACCTTACTTTAAATGTCTAAGATGATAACCAGTAGCGTTTATGAGGTCGTAAGATTCCATCGATATTCAAAGATTTGCCATTAATACCCAAAGACATCTATATTCCAAACTTTGGAGTATATGGCCTAATTAAGGAGCTTGACTATATAATAAAAAAGGATTGGTGCCAAAAAATTATATATATATATATATATATATTTATAATAATAATAGACAAAAATTGGACCTGTTAAAGATTGGACTACAACAAGTCCTATAGGATTATAAATTATTAAGTATAATTCAATAAGCCATATCTTTTTTTATTCAACGCATAGATTTTGCTCATATAAATGCAAACATAATATTACGTCTTTGACTAAATTTCAAATTCCCACCAAACCTAATTTTAGTTTTCAGCTACTATCTAAGGAATTTCATGATTTGTGATCACGTCTCTAAGTACTTTCGTGGTATAAATGTATAATATCATAAAACCTTTTAATCAGACTTTATCTAATATGCCAATTATATTACCGTAACAGTTCCTTATCTGTTCGGTTCCATTCAGATAAGTTACAATAAATCAGGTCAGGCAAAAAACAAGAAGAACATTCTCTTAATAATATTTAACAGGTCAGGCAAAAAAACAAGAAGAAAATGTTCTTAATAATACTTATAAAATCTAGCATACAAAATTCACATGCATATTATTGGTTACCAAATTTTATTCTGGTTTTAAACTCATTCCCTAGCTACTAACTAAAAAAAGAAAATTCAAACACAAATTTGGCATACAAAATATAAACTTCTATTTTATTTTATTTTCAACAAAATATAAATATAAATTTATATTTGAATTTTCCTTTTTAGTTAACAAATGGACAGATTTCAGATAGAGATTACTAATTAAAATATGTCCATGAATGTTGACTATATATATATTCAATGCACATAAAATAAATGGTTAGATGTGAAGATACGTACCCTTTTAGGTGCATGGTCCAAAACAATTCTGGCTCTCGTTATAATTCCAAATTGACCCAAACCTCCTAAAGCTCCATAGAACAAGTCTGAGTTTAGCTTTGGCGAGCATGTTAACATTTCACCTTTTCCTGAAATAATATATCAAAAGGTCATATAATCAAATAAAACTTAATAAAAACAACTCATACAATTTAATGAATTTTTTTACAGCATATAATTTTTTATTGTGCTATTTTCATATATACCACATTTCAACTAAAATTTACACTTTATTATTGGTATTATTTATTTATTTATCATTCATATAACTATTTTTTTATTAAATTTGTTATCACACCATCCACGTTTATACAAATAATGGCACGAGAACGTCAACCCACAAAAAAAACAAAATGTTCGAAAAGCGAAAAGTTCCATTTTCATGCGTAGTGCATGTACATTACAAAAATCCCAAATTAACACCAATACCAAATGAATCAATATATACATACACCATAAAAATAAAATAAATCATCAAAAGGAAAAAAATCTCTCTTTTGTCACCAAAATATTTGTTTTTTCTATATATATATATATTATGCAATGAATCAAAGTTATTAAGGATGATGAATCGTACCAGTTATAACGTCCAACTCAAGGACATTACTAATAAGAGGACCGTGTCGAAACACCATACCACCGATTCCAGCATTTGACAACGTTCCTCCGACGGTTACATGCAAATAATCCGTAAAAGTCAACGGCGAAACTCCTTTCTCCGTCGTTTGCTTCACCACATTCACCCATAACGTCCCGGCTGCCACGTCAGCATATTTCTTGTCCTTTGAAACCACCACGCCAGCTAGACACGTCATGTTGATGATTACTCCACCGGAGACCGAGGCTTGGCCGTTTAAGGAGTGGCCTTTGCCGCGAGCTGCCACTTGGAATATTCTTTTTCCGTTCGAGTTAGCGTACCGGAGGAGACGGGATATCTCGGCGGGGGAGGAGGGACAGAGAACGCCGCCGGGAGTTATGGTTGTGATGTTTCCGAAGTCGTGAGAGGCGGCGGAGATGGTGGAAGGATCGGTGGAGAGGGTGAGGTTAAGGAATTTAGGTAAAACAATTTTAATGTTTTCTGATGATTTGGTGAAGCTTGAGAGTAAACAAATCAAAACTGTGATTAGAGTGATCCTTAGAAAAATATTAGCCATTTTTCTCTATCTGATTGGTTAGATGAAGAAGAGAGAATTTGTAACAAAAGGATTAGTTTTAGTTGTCACTATTAAAAAGCAATGCTAATAGAATTTGGTAGCTATTCAACTTGTGGAAGATTATAATTATGGCAATATATATATACATATCTATATATAATATTATAATATCTAATTTTAGAAGTCAAATAAAAAGCCATTGTCAAAACAGAAAAAATCTGAAATTCAGTTAAATGCATCCACACATTTGGATATATATATATATATATATTTATTGATTTTGACTATATATATTTTGTTCTCTCTATATTAATGTTTGAATAGTGATATTTGATGGATGGTTTATCATATGTTTAATTTGGTATTTGACAACCGTATTATAACTAATTAAAGGGATTTGATTAAGGGTTTTTTTTTTTTTTTTTTTTTTTGATTAAGGGTTTGATTGGTGAGGTTGTTAATGTGAAGGCTCATAGCAAGCAAGTATAGCGATGAGTGGGAAACGGAAAGACAGAAATAGGAAGATAGAGATACAAACGAAGAGGATAAAGAAGAAGACAAAGACTGTAAATTACGAAGTATTAACGAGGAAAAACACATAAGAAGAAGACAAAATCTCATGTGGAACATTGAGTTACACAAAAGCCCACTTCTAGAACTGGAGGAAAAATAAAAGTCCAAGTTTCACCTTTGATTTTGTGATATATTGTATCACATATCACTTTATCTATTTTTATTTATTTATCAAATAATTGTGAATTTTTGTGAAATCATATCGAGCATATACGAGTCGTTCAGTACATTTCATTTAAAAAACAAAATCTGTAAAAACACAAATTTATTTTACCAAGCGGTAAACAATATAGATATTGTCTATGTAACTAAAATTCTTTTGAAAAATAATGAACTGCAAAGAGCCACACACATTGTAAAACGAAGCCAGTTGAGAAGTGAGAACCTCGTGGGAAGGCCTTAGTGACAATCCCACGACCCTCTTTTATGGGAGGTTTTGACTTAATCGTACAAATGATTCAACTCTGATGTGAATATAGTCTCATGAACAACGTTCTATCCATCGAAGCAAGTGCAAATGTGCAATATGCTATTAGGGAATTTTCACCGAGTTTTGAATGTTTCTATCTCATCTCACCTACCATGTTTACATTGCCAAACGGTTTATCCTGGTTTTGACTAATGGCTGGAAATGGAAAATCTACCGATGTTTAATCTTCTTCTCACATAACTTCTTCAACTTGTTCAAACCCTAGAGGGTCAGTTTCTCTTCGTCCACTCTCAGTTCAATACAATCATGCATCTAATCCTCCAACGCTACAACCTCCAAATTCTGTCACGGAGACCATCAATTTTCGACCACAGCATAACATCAATTCTCCACCGCTTGGTATGATTTCAAACACTAGTCAGTTCCATGTTTTTATGAATGATATCGCTCAGCTCAGTATCTTGTAACTTGTTTACTTGTTAATAATTGATAATATTACTTGATGTTGCTTTGTGCTTTGGTATGAAAGAATCAGCTCAAATACATGTTACTTTGTCGTGTTTCATTTGAGTTTGCTTTGTTGTCTTGATTTGATTTTAGTTCAGATTATACCTTTGCATTCCTGTTTTATCAGTTCGAGCTGAATCTTTTGTTATCCTCTGAAATTTTTTTGGCTTTATTACGTTTGATTACAGATTTGTCTTGTTCTGTTCTGTCACAGTTTGCTGTTTGCTTACTTGATTTGAGTTTCCTTTGTCGTTATGTTACAACTTTCTGTTTGCTTGGTTGATGTTTGATGTTTGCTTTCTGCTTATTGTCTGTTTGATTGATGTCTGTCACAATTTGTTGTTTCATTTATCAATCGACTATGTTCTGTAAACCAACAATGTAATCTGCTTTTTTTTTATGGTTTGTCTTGATTCTCATCTCATTCTATAAGATGGCATTCATCGCTAAAACCTCTGCTTCCTGAGAGATTCTTTGTACAATACAAATTACACACAAGAGATGAACACTTAT